>SJYA01012113.1:0-12052 GCA_006410615.1 Neotragus moschatus
AGGAGGAGAAGGGGATGACAGAGGATGAGATGGTTGGATGGCATCACCAACTCAATGGATATGAGTCTGAGCAAGCTCCAGGAGCTGGTGATGGATGGGAGGCCTGGCGTGCTGCAGCCCATGAGGCTGCAGAAAGTCAGACACGACAGCGACTGAACTGAACTGAAGTGATTCACGAAGAAAGAAACATTTAGTCAAGATCCCTCAGCAGAACTGATCAGTGGCACAGGTCTCAGTACTGACCTCGCACCATAAAATGCACCTGTGCACCTTATTTCTCTCGTTTTGTTAATCTTCAGGCACGTGGCAGAGATGGTGAACTGCCTGTCAAAGTCCTCCTGGAACACAGCTCTATGACATTTCCCAGGCTCCCTTGCAGTTAGCTGCAGCAGCGTGGCTGAGTTCTGGCCCGAGAGGTGAGGGGAAGTGAAGGGCACCATTTCGGGGCCAAGACCTTGGGGAGGCTGGTGCACCTGCCCCCCGCTCTCCGTCCCCCTCCCCCGGCTGGATGAAGGTGACAATGGGGCCTGAGGAAGGCGGAGCCCCAGGGGGAGGGCCCATGAAGCAATACAGAGCACCGTCCGCCCTCCAGCTGCCCAGGATGGTTTCCGGAGCAAGAAGTGAGCTTCTGTCCTGGCTGAGTGCTCACCTGCTTTGGGGTCTTCCTATTACCACAACCAACCTAATTTAACAGATCAGGCATTTCCCTCCAAGTACAAAAGAGGAAACTGAGGCCCCCAGGAAAAAGGAATCGACTTGGCAGCGATTGCTCAGATCTGATACCTAAAGCAGCAGCAATAAAGGCAGAAACAGAGAAGTGGGATTACGCCAAACTAAAAGGATTCTCCACAGCAAAGGTATCGCCAACAGAATAAAAGAAAGAACAACAAAAAACTGTGGAATGGAAGAAAACATTTGCAAACCACACATCTGATAAGGAGTCAGCATGTAAAATGTATAAGGAACGCCCACAATTCCATAGTTAAAACACCACCACCAGCATCAAAGCAGATAACCCGACTGAAATGCAAAGGCCTTGAACAGATGTTTCTCCAAAGAAGACAGACAAATGGCCAGCAGCTACACAAAAAGATGCTCAGCTCTACAACAGGGAGATGGGAATCAAAACCACGATGAGACACCACCCCCCGCTCACACCTGTCAGAATGGGTATTATCGCCAGGGGAGAGGGGAGGGGGGAAACATATTGGTGAGGCTTTAGGAAACTTGGAAACCTTGTACACTTTCGGTGGAACGTAAATGGGTTCAACCGTTATGGAAAACAGGAGGGCAATTCTTCAAAAAAGTAAACTATCAATCCCACTTCTGGGTCTTCCTCCAAAGGAAGTGAAATCAGCATCTCAAAGAGATAGACACATTCACCGCAGCAGTTTCACAAGAGCCAAGATACAGGCAGAGCCAGGGCGTCCGTCAACAGGTGAGTAAAGAAAGCTGGTCTCTAGATAGAATGGAGTAGTACTCAGCTTTGAAAAAGAAGGAAACCCTGCTTTTGCAGCTCCGTAGATGGTCCTTGAAGCGGTTGCGCTGAGTGGAATGAGCCAGACACAGAAGGACGAACAGCGCGATCTCACACCTACGGGGAGTCTAAAAATGGTGAGAGGCAGGGTGGCTCAGGGGTAAAGAACCTGTCTGCCAGAGCAGGGGGTGCAGGAGACTTGGGTTCGGCCCCTGGGTCGGGAAGATCCCCTGGAGGGGGCAACGGCAGCTCACTCCGATGCTCTTCCTGGGAAGTCCCACGGACAGAGGCTGGCGGGCTACAGTGCGTGATGGCAAGCTGGACGCGAGTGAGCGGCTGAGCACGCAGGAGCAGGGTAGGTGGAGGTCGAGGGGGTGGACAGGCGGAGCTGGGAAGGGCTGGTCACAGCGCCACACGGGAGGACCTTCGCTCCACTATAAGGTGACCTCAGGCGGGACGTGAGCGGGGGTCGGGCGGGGACTCGGGCTTCCGGGGAGGCAGAGGGCGCAGTGCGTGTGGAGCCTCTGAGCCCTGTGGGTCCCTGGCTCCCACCCACTCCCCAGGGGGCTGGCGGTTACGTGAAGAGACAGGCGTGGGTCACAAGAGTCCCTGGGGGTGGGGCCCAGGGGTCAGGGCAGGGACCTTCACAGAGCCAGCAGGTGGAAGGAGGTGAGGAGCCCCCAGGGTGGCCGGGGAGGGGGGCGGTTCAGGCCAGGACTCCTCTGGAAAACAGTGGCCTTGACCCCTGCACTCTGGGGACACGGAAGATGACAAGGCCACAACCCCAGCATGAACTAGAACACCGCACGCAACCGGCAACATTTTGAAAGGTCACAAAACATCAAAGCTATTGACGGAGGGAAAATAGCGCAGATTTCGTCACTGGTTTCTTGGCCCGCTTTCGCGACATTAACTTTTTAATTAAAATTGACTGCCTGAGACTTTCCAATGGAACCAGAACCTGCTAAGGTGAAAACAGCACTTGTGCACCAGGGAATCCTGGCCCAGGAAGCTCTCTGGCGCCCAGGGGGTGGGTGTGCCCTCCTTCAAGAGCCGTCAGTGTCTCCCCTCTTCTCAGGACGAGCCCCCAGCTCCCTGCACAGTCTGCCCTTGTGAGCTAGGAGTGCACCTTACTCAACCGCCCTGAGCCTCAGTTTCTTCTCCTGTGAACTGGGGACCCGGGAAAGAGCCAGTGAGGTTGGTCCACGAACATGCCCAGCCTGGGGTCTTGCACAGGGGAGGGTCGTCATCAGCATCAGCGCCACGCTGACTGATCCTGGGTTCCCACCCACCCCCGAGGCACCAATGGGCCCCCCGATGCCCCTGCTGCCCGGCACCCGTGCCTTCAAGCCTGGCTGCCGACCCTCTCTGGGAGCGCTCCCCAGTCGTCCAACCTTGAGCCCACACTCAGCAGGTCCACCTCTCGGGAGCCTGCCCTGAACCCCTGCTGAAACAGAGGGCTCGCTCTGGTCTCTGGGCCACCCCTCCCCCGGCTCCCGTGACCCCTCCCCTGACAGCCCACCCCTCTAAGGTTTCTCTTGTGGCCCAGCTCAGGCCTGGCACACCGTGCACCCAGGCTCCCACCAAAGGGAGGGAGGGAGAGAGAGACAGAGAGACCCAGAAATAAAGAGACCCAGAGATGCAAGAGACAGAATGAAAGATAGAGGGAGGCCGGAGACAGCGAGAGTTCTAGGGACCGAGAGAGACACCAAGAGACGGAGGGACAGAGCGGCGAGGGGAGAGGACACAGAGCAGCCAACGAGAAAGACTCGGATCGGACGAGACAGCGGAGTCAGGCGGCCCGAGACGGCAGGTGCACTTGGTCATGGAGGCGTCAGCCTGCCCACCCACGCCCGCCCAGGCCCGGGGCCCCCAGGGAGCTCGGCTGGGGTGGGAGAGATCGTCCCTCCCCTGGGGTTGGGGAAAGAGGCTCGGGGGAGAAGAGTGGACTGCTGGGCCCATACCTGCCCTCCAGGGTAGTTGAGGGGTGGGGGTGACGGGTTGGGCTCCACGGGGTAGCTGTCAGCTGTTTTCAGGGGGCCTGGGCCGCCCATTCACCTGCAGCCAAGCCCTCTGTTGAGAAGGCTGGGAGCGTGTGGCCTGAGTGGGCTGGGGTCACCCTGAGAGAGGGTGGGCCCCCAGGCTGCCGTGGAGACCAAAAGCCCAGCCTCTGGCTTGCCCAGAAAGCACCACTGAAGGCCAGCCCTGCCCCCACAGAGCCCAGGGGGTTCCTTGTCCTAGGGTGGGGACGGGGTGGGGACTCTTGGGGGGGTCTGGGGAGGGAAGCCAGCTTCCACACAGCTGGACGAAAGGACGATGCCCATTTGCCAATGAGGAAACAGAGATACAGCCTCCCTTGACCAAGCTGCCCAGGCCTCTAAGCACAGGCCCTGAGTTTGGTCACCTTCCGAGCCGAGGCTGTTCCTTCTCCGTGGGGCAGTGGGCTGGCCCCTCACACTGAGGACATAGGCTGGGTGTAGGGCAGCGGAGAGAGCTCCCCAGTGGAGAGCATGGAAATGTTCAGAGGAAAGGGCACCTTTCCCTAAAGTGCACAACGGCCTCAAAGGCCGTAGAAGCTCCAAGGGGGCAATGGCCCAACCCAGGGCTATCGGGGAGGGCTTCCTGGAGGAGGAGGCAGCACGGACCCTCGAGTTCGAGGGGAGCTAGGAGTCTGCTGGTCAGCTGATCGGGGGAAGAGTGCTCGGGTCTCCCTCGTTCATCACCCCTGCTGCTGCCCCCAGGACTCAGAGCAGCCCTGCTGAGCAGTGTAGGGGAGGGTCCACTCCAGACAGTGTCCCCATCTGCCCAGGCCCCACCCTTTCTGTAAATGACACCCCCTTCTAAGAGCCAGGCGGGGGGTCCCTGACCCCCTGTCTGCCTCCCTGCCCTCCCCTTCTCGCTCCGAGCCAGGCCAGGCAGGGGCAGAACTAGCCGCTCTGCCCCCGCCCCTGACTCCATCCTGCTCCTGCTCAGTTAATGCGCTTGATTGAAGCGGTTCAGTGGCGGCCAGGCCTGCGCCCATGTGGGTCCTGAGGGGAGAAAGGCTGTTTTAATCACTGACCGGTAACTGAAGCTCACAAAGGCAACACAGACGGGGACCGAGGCCAGAGGGCGATGGGGCTGAGGCTTAAAGGAGGAAGATTCCGGCATCTGGTAGGAAGGTATTCCTTCATCAGGCCTGGCAGGGAGGGGGGGGTCTGACCCACCCCAGTTTCAACAAGGGTGGGGCGGGGTGGGGGCAGATGGAAACACCAAGAGGACATTAGGTCTAGGGAACCCTTCCAGGTCAAGGCCCACTCAGGTCCAGGCTCCAAGGGGCCTGGCTGAAGTCTGGTGTGGGAGGGCAGGTCCTCGTCAGGGGTGCAAATTTCCTCAGAGGCATCTGTGGAACTTGCAGGGCGGGCGCATGATGTGGACCTGAGGACGAGCGCTGAGGATCCAGCACCCTGATGGGGTCCGAGGCCCCGGCACAGCGCAGGGGACCCCTCTGGTTCTGGGGCTGCCGTCAGTCTTGCTGCCAGCTAGCAGTCGGCCATGTCCAAAGCTCGCCTTGCCGCCCACCCAGCTAAGAACCAGGCTGAGGCCGCCGACCACCGGCAGACCCTCCATGCTGCAGGCTGGTCCTGGTGCCCTGAGCCTGGGACCAGGCTCCTCCGGGCCATACTTTGTTCCCTCTCTCCTGCCCTCCCCCAAGAAGACACACCCAGGTGAGACAACCCCAGGACAGTCAGGAAGGTCAGTCCACGCACACACGCGTGGGCAGGAGCCCCAACTCGGGCTCCCCAGACGCTGCCCCAGCAGAGCAGGGGTAGCCACGGTCCCATTTCACAGATGGGGCACCTGAGGCATCCAGGGCCCTGGTGTGCTGAGACCCCAGGCTCCAAGGTGGCCGGGGCCGCTATGATGGCAGAGCCCGAGGGTGGACTGGATCCCAGGAGCTCCCTACCCCAGTGGGGCACACAGCAGGCACTTTGCAAACAGAAAGATAGGTGCTGCCTGAACCTGCCCAGATCCAGAAACTCCAACCACGAGGTGAGAAGAGCAGGTGGGGCTGAGGTTCCACAGGGGACTGAGCTAGGGCCCCTCTCCTCCAGGGCCTGCAGGAGACCCCTGCCCCCCTGCCTGGGCCCAGGCAGAGCCAAGCTGCCGCACCCCTCCGCCAGGACCCCCACACCACGGCACACACAGGTGCTTCCTCCCACGGATCTGCAGACTCCTGCCGTCCCAGCCACATCCTGGATCCTCCTCACTTATTACACTTTAATAAGTCGGCGGGGCTGGCTCCCTGCTCGGGAAAGAAGGGTTTTGCTGCCATCTGTGGGTGGTTTGCCTCTCTGGTGGCTCAGCTTGTAAAGAATCCGCCTGCAAGGCAGGAGACTACGGTTCAATTCCTGGATCGAGAAAGATCTGCTGGAGAAGGGTAGGGCTACCCACTCCAGGATTCTTGGGCTTCCCTGGTAGCTCAGGCATTAAAGACTCTGTCCAAAATGTGAGAGACCTGGGTTTGATCCCTGGGTTGGGAAGATCCCTGGAAGAGGGCATGGCAACCCACTCCAGTATTCTTGCCTGGAGAATGCCATGGCCAGAGGAGCCTGGTGGGCTACAGTCTGTGGGGTTGCAAAGAGTCAGACACGACTGAGCAAGTAAGCACAGCACAGCCGGCGATTTGCTAAAGAGATGGGAAAGTGAAAGTGAGAGTCACTCAGTCGTGTCCAGCTCTGTGACCCCATGGACTGTACAGTCCATGGAACTCTCCAGGCCAGAATACTAGAGAGAGTAGCCTGTCCCTTCTCCAGGGGATCTTCCCAACCCAGGGATCGAACCCAGGTCTCCCACATTGCAGGCGGATTCTTTACCAGCTGAGCCACCAGGCAAGGCCCAAAACAGTGGAGTGGGTAGCCTATCCCTTCTCCAGGGGATCTTCCCGACCCAGGAACCTACTTCCAACTAGGAGCTTTCGAGGATGGGCAGGAAGGGGAGGGGAGTAGAGGGTACATCTCTGGGCCTCATCGCCTTTGTCTATGAAATGGGGGTGACTCACCTGGAAGGGTAGCAACCACAGAGTCACTAAGCTCCCTGCGCCCCTCCTGCCCCGAGGGGCTGCCAGCCCACCCAGGCTTTGCTTAGAGGCTAAACTCCCTGCCTCACAGTGAAAAGGTGAAAGTGTCAGTCGCTGAGCTGTGTCTGACTCTTGCGACCCCATGGACTCCAGGCCCCTCTGTCCGTGGGCTTCTCCAGGCAGGAACACTGAAGTGGCTTGCTATGCTCTCCTCCAGGGGACCTTCCCCACCCAGGGATCAAACCCGGGTCTCCCACATTGCAGGCAGATTCTTTACCATCTGAGCCACCAGGGAAGCCCCGCCTTAAAGTGGATGAAGCAGTTCAGCCAGGCCCTGTGGGTCGGATGGAGACGCTGCCGGCGCGCAGGCCAGGCCTCAGGTCTACGGGGCTCAGGGTCGGGGGAGGCAGGCCGTGAGAAGCCGTGAGCTCCGCGAGATGCAGTGACCAGCGCTCACGAGCTCCTCTGCCTGAGGTACACCCTGCAGGACAGGGGGGTCCCTTAGTGGAGGCAGAGTGTCACTCTGCTCTCCAGAACTCCAAGAGCATTGCAGAAGACCAAGCCCATTTCACAGAGGGGAAAACTGAGGTCTCCAAGAGCCCTGAGCGGCTGAGAGCACGCGGGGTGCGGGGATGGCCGAGCTGTGCACCTGCTGCATTGGGAGGGTCAGAGCCCCAGGCCCTAGACCCCCTGGGCAGGGCAGGAGAAAGCCCTGGTGTGGACACGCCAAGCCTGCAGTGTGTCCCCCTTCATGCAGCAAGAGTCGCTTACGCCTCCAGGAGGCCATTTGAATGTAGGACAGAGTGAAGCCGTCCTGCCCGAGGGTCTCTACGCTGGATATAAACGGCCAGGGACAGGTGCCCCTTGGACCTTCTCGGAGCCCAGTTCACATCGCTCTGACAGCGCCCGCAGGTTCGGGAGGCCAGCTCCCTGGGTGGGGCTCCTCCAGCTGTGACTGGGTTCGGGAACCCCCAGCACCCACCCACCTGTCTCGGATCTGGAGCCTGAGCCTCGGATCCCAGCCCCATCCCTCCCTGCCCACCTCACAGGGGGCTCCCCAGGAAATCACGTCCAGTCCTGTCTCGGCATCAGCTTCCAGGAGCCGACAGTCCAGGGAGCTGATGGGGCATTTTCTTCCTTTTGGGACAGACCCCCGGCCTGGGATTCGGCACACGGCAGGAGCACAGCACGCTTTAGTTGAGGGGGTGGGGCAGGGAGGGGCCTGTTCCTCTACGCACCCCCAGTGCTGGGGACTCCCAGAAGGTCTGGGAGGGAGGGAGAGAGGCTCTCAGAGCAGAGGAGGAGCAGGTGGGCTTTGGAGGGTGCACGGAGCTCCCCAAAAGGTATGTCCATGTCCTAACCCCAGAACCGTGACCTTACCTGGAGAAGGGTCTCTGCAGGTGTGGATTAAGAACCTTGGGCTGAGGAGATACTCTGGGCTTATCCGGGGTCAGCGGGGGGCACAGTCCAGTGACTGGTGTCCTTAGAGGAGAGGAGACCCACACAGCACAAAGGGGCCCCGTGAGGATGGAGGAGCCATGGCTGTACGGCCACCCCCTGAAACACCTGGGTCCCCAGAGCTGGAAGAGGCAGCAAGGACCCTTCCTTGGAGCCCCTGGAGGGAGACAGCCCTGCCCACCTTCTGTCTTGAGGACCTGGTCTATATCATTGCGGAGGTCACCACGGACAACGGCCCGGGGCTGCTCAAGAACCACACGGCCAGTCTTCACCCTGGATCACCGTCCCTGCGCCTGGTCAGTTGCAGGCCTTACGGGGGGTGGGGGGCATCTGAAGACACTGCCCCATCTCTGTGTTTCCTGGGGCTGTCCTGTGCAGTGATGGGTGGGCTGGGAAGGGGAAGCCGCCCAGGAAAGATAGGTCCCGGAAAGCAACTGAGAGTATCAGGGAACCGTGTCTTGGGGTCAAAGTGTCGGTCGGGGGCTCCATGAACTGGGGGAGTCCACTTTGACGGCCAGTGTCCACCTGCCCCCACCACCCATTCTCTTCCCTTGGGGCCACTCTGGTGCCCCGGGAAGTTTTGCTCGGTGGCTCCAGGCTTTTCCCAGCAGAGCTTCAGGGAGCAGGGACCCATGAAGTGAGAAGAGGCAGTGGCCCCAGGGCCAGTGGGGAGGGGACGGTGTGGCTGGCCAGAGCACTCCGGGACAGTAGGCCTGGGGGGGGCTGGGGGGGGTTGGGGGTGCGTCCGACTGGCCCTGCCTGGGGGCACCCACCTCAGGACAGGCTGCATGCAGGTGGGGGGCCCACAGTGGCCTGGCCTGCCCTGTTCTGCAGGTGAGCCTGGTAGTGAGCCCCAGGTGCCCGGCCATGACCTGTCGTCCATCCGTGGACCCTGACAGAACCCCGATGCTGGAAAGGCGATCCAGCTGGGCCCGGCATCTCTGGAAGCCACCAGGAAAGGGGACATTCACCCCAGGAGGGCTGCAGCCCCGGACCTGGCCTGCCCGGTTCAGGGGCGGGCTCACCACTCACTAACCAGTCTGTGTGTCCCTGACTCCTCGCTCCTGGTGGGGATGGGGGTCCTGGCCGGCTCCTCCCCTCGCGGTCCACGTTCGGCAGAGACCCCCACCCCCACGTAGTGATCAAGCGGCTGTATGTGGAGACACAGAGAGTGAAGTACACGTCGCTCAGTCGTGTCTGACTCTGCGACCCCGTGGGCTACGCAGTCCATGGCATTCTCCAGCCCAGAACACTGGGGTGGGTAGCCTGTCCCTTCTCCAGGGGACCTTCCCGGCCCAGGGATCGAACCCAGGTCTCCCGCATTGCAGGTGGATTCTTTACCAGCTGAGCCACAATTCTTTCCCAGTATTCTTGGGAAGCCCAAGAACAGTGGAGTGGGTAGCCTGTCCCTTCTCCAGGGGACCTTCCCGGCCCAAGAACTTAACTGGAGTCTCCTGCGTTGCAGGCGGATTCTTTACCAACTGAGCAGTTAGGGAAGCCCAGACAGAGGAACATCTCAAAACCCAAACGTCCGAGCAGGTGGGGACACATACGTTTGAGAACAACGGATGTAATCAAACCGAGACCCAGAGGTGTGTGGCAACTCGCCATCGGCCATCCTGCGAGCACGCCGGAGCGGGGCTTTCACACTCAGGCCAGGCCCAAGGAGGAAGGGAGGTCGGAGAGGACCCCACCGCGCGCCACACGCTCCCTGGGCCCCTGTCCACCACCCAGGAGGCTTCCTGCTGCTCTGTCCACTGAGGACCTGGACAGGTGGGGACAGGTCACCTCACCACCCAGGCCGGGCTCCCCGGCCACATGGCCCTCGGGGGCCTGTCTGCCTTCTCCGTGGGTCTGAGGACATAGCCTCGCCCGGGCACTCTTCCCCAGGGCCGCGGTGGGCGCTCGGCATGGAGTGCGGAGGCCCGGCCCCCCTTGGTTATCTTGAAGGACTGGCAGCTGGCGCTCCCATGGGGTCCGTGGGACTTAGTCCCACCTGGCAGCTGTGGCTCTGCCCACATTCCCCTGAATGTGGATCCCAACCACCCCTCGACCCCGGGCTGCCTCTGCGCAGGTCTGCACCCTGATTCCACCTCCCCACTTCGCACAGGGACATCGTCAGGGGCAAGAGCGCACGTCTCTCTGAGACAGAGAACTTCCTTTTCTTGTGTGAGAACCACACCTTCTCACCAGCATCCACCCTTCTGTTCACTGAATCACTCCAAGCACCAGGCTCCATTCGGGACGCCTGGCAGAGAGCAGCACGCAAAAGAAAACTCCCATCTTTACGGTGCCTGTGCTGGGTGGAGCCAGCAGGAAGGAAATCCAGCGGGACCTCTGAGCTTTCTATATGGTTACAGGCTGTAATGGGTGTGGGGAGGAAAGGGAGGCAGGTGAGAGGAGAGAGGAGGTGCAGACATTTAAGCAGCGGTCCTGAGGAAAGGGGACGTGAGCCCGGAGGCTGCACAGTGAGGGAAATTTTGGTGGCTGTCAGGGGAACAGCATGCCCAGCTAAGAGCACAGCGGGCGCAAAGCCCCTGAGGCAGGACGCAGCTTGGGGGCCCCGTCAGGCAGCCCTGGATGCCCGCCCAGGACTGTAATTCCTTGGCAGTTCCTTGGTGGAGGTCCGGGAACTTTGCAGATGCAATAAGGGCGGCTGGACAGTTCTTTTAAAAATAGGGACCTTGTCTTGAATTAGCAGGTGGGCCCAGTGTCGCCGGAAGTGAAAGTGTTAGTTGCTCAGTGTTAGTGTCTGCGACCCCACGGACTGTAGCCGCCAGGATCCTCTGTCCAAGGACTCTGAAGGCAAGAACACTGGAGTGGGCTGCCATTCCCTTCTCCAGGGGATCTTCCCGACCCCGGGATTGAACTCGGGTCTCCTGCACTGCAGGTAGATTCTTTACCATCTGAGCCACCACCAGACGGCTAACGTCGCAATGAGGCCCTTTAGAAGTGGATCCGGAGGCGGAGGGGAAGGCCAGAGTGGTGTGACAGCGTGGCCAGACCCTGCTGGCTCTAGGGGTGGAGGGCTGTGATCCAGGAAGTGTGGGCACCTCTCTGTGCTGGGGTGGGGGAAACTGCCTTCTCCCCAGGAGCCTCCAGAAGGAGCAGGGGCCTGCCCACGCCGTGAGTTTAGCCAGGGGAGGACCCTGCCAGACTTCTGATCTCCAGAACAGCAAGATAATACGCTTATGTTGCTTTAAGGCAGCGGGTCTAGGGTGGACGGTTTCAGCAGCCTCAGGAAACTAGCTCTGTGTTCTAGAGAACCAGAACAAGTGCCAGTGAAGAAGGCAGCTCTCTCCACCCCCTGGGGCCTCAGTGTTCCTCTCTATAGAGAGAATTATGTACCCATTTAGAGGCTGATTTCCCCATCCAGCTAGCATAAGGATGCTGTGGGGGACAGCAGATGTCTCTGGGCTCAGGGGCCTGCCTGGGTTGCCATGACAACCGTCTCCAGGCCTGGTAGGGCTGGGATGGGGCAGGTAACACTGGCAAGAATCTGTGCTGCCCTCGCCAAGGGCTGGTGGTCAGGGAAGGAGGACCAGCCTTTATGTGAGTGCACACCTCTCTCTCCTGCCTGGTCCAAGCGGGCCTCACCCTGTACTGTGCCCCAGTTTACCCAGTTGAAACCTGATGCCTTCACAAAGGGGCGGGGGGGGGGGTCGACGGAGTTTCTCAAACTCGACGTTGGCAAAGACACCGCCTGCCAGGGCAACGCCAGCCCTCCCGTCTTCCTTGGCTCCTCGCTTTCTCGACCGTGAGAAACGCTTGGCAGCAATCAAGACAGACCCGGACCTGCTCAGCTGTCCACCTCTGCCTTCTCTCGCCGCCCACGGACCCTTCCAGCCGCTCCTTCACAAGCTCTCCCAGCGTCTGCCCAGAAATAAGCAGACTGGCTCCCTGCTCACCGCCCCGGGGTGGGGTGGGGGGCTCTGGATGACCTCTGGGTCCCTCTGGCGCGCTTCAGCTCCCACCCCCATCGTGCCTCTGCTCAAGCGCGCCCCCCTCCCCACCGCCGGCCGCCCTGGGCGGTGCCCCGGGCTCTCCTGCCTCCGGCC
>SJYA01012115.1:0-19106 GCA_006410615.1 Neotragus moschatus
TCCACCTAAACCAAGTTATTCAGCCTCTTTTCTCCACTTAATTTTCCTACTATACTATTATTTCCTAATTTTATATCTCTAAATAAAAAAGTTTTTTCCTCGCCTATCCGTCTCCCCTTTGAATCACCCTGGATCCACTGGGACTGGACTCCGGTACATAGGTGCATGGGTTTATTTCTGGGCTATCAATCTTGTTCCATTGGTTTATATTTCTGTTTTTGTGCCAGTACCATACTGTCTTGATGACTGTAACTTTGTGGTATAATCTGAAGTCAGGAAGGTTGATTCCTCGAGCTCCATTCTTCTTTCTCAAGACTGCTTTGGCTATTTGGGGTCTTTTGTGTTTCCATATGAATTGTGAAATTTTTGTTCTAGTTCTGTGAAAAAATGCCATTGGATATTTGATAGGGATCACATTGAATCTGTAGATTGCATTTGGTAGGGTAATCATTTTCACAATATTGATTCTTCTTACCCAGGAACATCTCTCCATCTGTTTATGTCATCTTTGATTTCTTTCATCAATGTCATAATTTTCTGTTTACAGTTCTTTTGTCTCCTTAGGTAAGTTTATTCCTAGATATTTGATTCTTTTTGTTGATTATATTTGATTCACCATCACATTCATGGTGAATGTGATGAATTCCTTAATTTCTCATTCTGATTTTTCATTGTTATTATATAGGTGATTTTTGTGTATTGATTTTGTATCCTGTGACTTTGCTAAATTCACTGATTAGCTTTAGTAATTTTCTGATAGTATCTTTAGTGTTTTATTTCCAACCAGTGAGAGCTTTACTTCTTTTTTGATCTAGATTCCTTTTATTTATTTTCTTCTCTGATTGTTGTAGCTAGGATTTCCAAAACTATGTTGAATAATTGTGGTGATACTGGGCTCCCTTGTCTTGTTCTTGATCTCAGGGGGAATCTTTTCAGATTTTCACCATTGAGAATAATGTTTGGCTTATTATATATGGCCTTTACTACATTGAGGTAGGTTCTTTCTGTGTTAATTTTTTAAGAGTTTTAATCATAAATGGGTGCTGAATTTTGTCAAAGGCTTTTTTTTTTTGCATCTATTGAGGTTATCATAAGGTTTTTATCCTTCAATTTGTTAATATGGTATTCACATTGACTGACTTGCATATACTGAATAATCCTTGCATCCCTGGAATAAACCAAACCTGATCATGGTGTATGAGCTTTTTAATGTGTTGCTGAATTCTCTTTGCTAAAATATTGTTGAGGATTTTTTTGCATCTATGTTCATCAGTGATATTGGCCTGTAGTTGTGTGTGTGTGTGTGTGTGTGTGTGTGTGTGTATGCGTGTGTGTTGTCTTTGTCTGGTTTTGGTATCAGGTTGATGGTGGCCTCATAGAATGAGTTTGGAAGTGTTTATTCCTCTGCCAATTTTTAAAGAGTTTTAGAAGGATAGACATTAACTTTTCTCTAAATGTTTGATGAGTTTTCCTGTGAAGCCATCTGTTCCTGGGCTTTTTTGGGGGGGCAGATTTTTAATCATAGCTTTGATTTCAGTGCTTATAATTGGGTTATTCATAATTTCTATTTCTTCAGAAGATTGAACTTTTCTAAGAATCTGCCCATTTCTTCCAGGTTATCCATTTTATTGCCATATAGTTGTTAATAATAATCTCTTATAATCCTTTGTGGACTGCCCTGATAGCTCAGTAGGTGCAGAATCTACCTGTCATGCAGAAGATTCTGGTTCATTTCTTGGGTCAGGAAGATCTACTGGAAAAGGGATAGGCTGCCCACACCAGTACTTTTGACTTCCATTGTGGCTCAGCTGGTAAACAATTTGCTTCCAATTGAGGAGACCTGGATTAAATCCCTGGGCTGGGAAGATCCCCACGAGAAAGGAAAGGCTTCTCACTCCAGTATTTTGGCCTGGAGAAGCCCATGGACTGTATAGTCCATGGGATTGCAGAGTCAGTCATGACTGAGCAACTTTCATTTTCACTTTCTTTCATAATCCTTTGTATTTCTGCATTGTCTGTTGTAGCCTCTCCTTTTTCACTTCTAATTTTGTCATTTGATTATTATTTCTTTTTTCTTGATGACTCTGGCTCAAGGTTTGTTAATTTTATCTTCTTAAAGAATTAGCTTTTAGTTTTATTAATTGTCAGTAATGTTTCTTAAATTTCTTTTTCGTTTATTTCTGCTCTGAACTTTATGACTTCTTTTCTTCTATTAATTATGGGTCTTTTTGTTCTTTTCCAGTTATTTTAGGTGTAAAGTAAGGTTGTTTATTTGATGCTTTTCTTGTTTCTTGAGGTAGGATTGTATTGCTATAAACTTCCCTCTTAGAACTGCTTTTGTTGCATTTCATAGGTTTTGAGTTGTTGTGTTTTCATTGTCATTTGTTTGTAGGAATTTTTTGATTTTCCTTTTGATTTCTTCAGTAACCTGTTGGTTATTCAGAAACGTATTGCTTAATCTAAATGTGTTTGTTTTTTACATTTTTTTTTCCTTGTGATTGATATCTAGGCTCATAGCATTGTGGTCGGAAAATATACTTGATAAATTTTCAATTTTCTTAAATTTACTGATATTTGATTTGTGACACACGATGTGGTCTATCCTGGAGAATGTTCTATGTGCACTTGAGAAGAAGGTGTTTTCTTCTGCATTTGAATGGACTATCCTGAATATATCAAGGAATATCCATCTCATCTAATGTATCATTCAAGGCTTGTGTTTCCTTGTTAATTTTCTGTTTTGATGATCTGTCCATTAATGTGAGTGGGGTGTTAAAGTCCCCTACTATTATTGTGTTACTATCTATTTCTCCTTTTATGTCTGTTAGTGTTTGTCTTATGTATTGGAGTGCTCCTATGTTGGGTGCATAGATATTTATAACTGTGAATTGATCCCTTGATCATTATGTAGTGTCCTTCTTTATCTCTTGCAATCTTCTTTATTTTAAGGTCTATTTTGTCTGATATAAGGATTGCTACTCCAGCTTTCTTTTGCTTTCCATTTGCATGGAATATATTTTTCCATCCTCTCACTTAAAGCCTATATGTGTCTTTAGGTCTGAACTGGGTTTCTTGTAGATGGCCTATATGTTTCTTGTCTTTGTATCCATTTAGTCAGTCTGTGTCTTTTGGTTGGAGCATTTAATCCATTTACATTTAAATTAATTATTGATATATATGTTCCAAATGACATTTTCTTAATTGTTTGGTGTTTGTTTTTGTAGATCTTTTTCTTCTCTTTTACTTCCTGACTATATAAGTAAGTCCCTTTAACCTTTGTTGTAAAGCTGGTATGGTGGTACTGATTTCTCTTAACTTTTGATTGTCAGAAAAGCTTTTGATTTCTCCATCAGTTTTGAATTAGACCCTTGGTTTGTTGAATAATCTTCATTGTCGATTTTTCCCTTTCAGTACTTTAAACATATCCTGCCATTCCCTTTTGGCCTGCAGAGTTTCTGCTGAAAGATCAGCTGTTAAACATATGGGGTTTCCCTTCTATGTTACTTGTTGCTTCTCCCTTGCTGTTTTTAATGCTCTTTCATTGTGCTTAATCTTTGTTAGATTAGTGTCTTGGCATGTTTCTGCATGGGTTTATCCTGTAAGGGACTGTCTGCACCTTTTGGATTTAATTGACTATTTCCTTTACCATGTTGTAGAATTTTCAACTCTAATCTCTTCAAAACTTTTCTCATACCCATTTTCTCTTCTTCTTCTGAGACCCCTATAACTCTAATGTTGGTGCGTTTAATATTGTCCAAGAGGTCTCTGAGACTATCCTCGGTTCTTTTCATTTCTTTAACTTTATTCTGCTTTTCATCAGTTATTTCCATCATTATTTCTTCCAGCTCACTGATCCATTCTTCTGCTTCAGATATTCTGCTATTGATTCGTTCTAGAGTATCTTTAGTTTCCATACTTGTGCTCTTTGTCTCTGTATGTTTCTTCTTTAATTCTTCTAGATTTTTGTTAATTGATTCTTGCATTTTCTCCATTCTCTTTTCAAGGTTTTTGATTATCTTTACTACCATTATTTTGAACTCTTTTTCAGGTAGTTTGCCTATTTATTTGGATTTCTGCGTTTTTAGTTGGTTACTTTATTTGTGTAGTATTTCTCTGCCTTTTTCATTATATTTTAAAACTTATTGGGTTTGAGGTCTCCTTTTCCCAGGCTTCAAGACTAAATGATTTCTTTTGACTTCTTCTCTCTCTAGGTTGGTCTATGGTTTATGTGAACTTCGTATAGGCTGAGATTTGAACTGAGTTCATCTTTTTTTTCTCTCTCTCTCTCTCTCTCTCTGATGATCAGGGCTGAGTGAGGTGATAATCCTGTCTGCTGATGATTAGGTTCATATTTTTGTCTTGTTTGTTGTTTGGATGAAGCATCCTCTACAGTGTGCTACTAGTGGTTGGGTGATGCTGGGTCTTATATTCAAGTGGTTTTCTTTATGCAAGTTCTCACTATTTCATACTCCCTAAGGTTAGGTGTTTTCTGGTAGTCTAGGCTTTTAGAGTCAGTTCTCCCACTCCAAAGGCTTAGGGCTTGATCTTTTTTATTTTTTTCCTTTGTGCTTCCTGGAGTTTTACTAGCACCTAGATTGTGGCGTGCAGAAGCTTTTTAGTTAGCACTTCAGATCAGAGCTCCTAGAGTGAAATGGCTGCTCTCAACTCAGCTGGGTGATCAAGTGCACAAGCACTGAGTACTCTTCTCCCATTCTTTTTCTTTCTCTCTCTTTTTTTTTTTTGCTAAGACGTGATTCCATTCTTTTAACTTTGATAACCATTGGTTTGTTTTTGAAATCTGTTTGTGTATTGTAAAAAAGTTCACTTGTATCATTTTTTGGATTCCACACATTAGTGATGTCATATAATGTTTATAATCTGTTTGGCTTATTTTACTTAGTATGATAATCTCAAGGTCTATCCATGTCTCTGCAATTATAGCATTATTTCATTTTTTATGACTGAGTAATATTCTACTATATATATTTTTACCACATATTCCTTATCCATTCATCAGCTGATGGACGTTTAGGTTGGTTCCAATTCTTGGCTATTGTAAATAGTGTTGCAATGAACATTGGGGCTCATGTATCTTTTTGAATTATAGTTTTCTGTATATATAACTAAAAACAGACCCACTGTTGTTGTTCAGTCACTACACCATGTCTGACAATTTGCAACTGCATGGACTTCATCACAGTAGACTTCCTTGTCCTTCACTGTAACCTGGAAATTGCTCAGTCTTAAATCCAATGAGTTCATGCTGCCATCCGACCATCTCATCCTGTGTCATCCCCTTCTCCCCTTGTTCTCAATCTTTCCCAGCATCAGAGTCTTTTCTAATGAGTCAGCTGTTTGTATCAGGTGGCCCAAGAACTGGACCTTCAGCTTCAATGTCAGTCCTTCCAATCAATACTTAGGGATCATTTCCTTTAGAATCAACTGGCTTGATCTCCCTGCAGCCCAAGGGACTCTCAAGAGTCTCCTCCAGCACCACAACTTCAAAGCATAAATTCTTTGGTGCTCAGCTTTCCTTATGGCTCAATTCTCACATCTACACATAACTACAGGAAAAATCATTGTTTGACTAGATGGACCTTAGCTGACAAGATGATGTTTCTGTTTTCTATAAGCTGCCTAGGTTTTCAATAGCTTTCCTTCTAAGGAGGAAGTTTTTTTTTTTTTTTTTTTTAATTTGGGGGCTGCAGTCATGCTCCACAGCAAATTTGGAGCCCAAGAAAATAATATCTTTCACTGCTTCCACTTTTTACCCTTTTATTTGCCATTAAGTGACAGGCTGGATGCCATGAACTTTGTTTTCTGTATATAGAGTTTTAAGCCAGCTTTTTAACTCTCCTCTTTCACCCTCATCAAGGGGCTCTTCAGTTTCTCTTCATTTTCTGCCATTATAGTGGTATCATCTGCATATCTCAGCTTATTGATATTTCCCCTTGTAATCTTGATTCCAGCTTATGATTCATCCAGCCTGGCATTTTGGATGATATACTCTCATATGGGGATTTCCAGGTGGCAATAGTGGTAAAGAACCCACCTGCCAATGCAAGAGATATAAGAGACATAGTTTTGATCCCTGGATCTGGAAGATGCTTTGGATTAGGAAAGGGCAACTCACTCCAGTATTATTGCCTGGAGAATCCCATGGGCCGAGGAGTCAGGTGTGCTACACAGTCCATGGGGTCACAAAGAGTCAGACACAGCTGAAGTGACTTAGCACACACTCAGACACACTTTTCATATAAGTTAAATATGCAAAGTGACATCATACAGAATTGACACACTTCTTTCCCTATTTTGACCCAGTTCATTTTCCCATGTCTGATTCTAATTATTGCTACTTGACCCATATACAGGTTTCTCAGGAGACAGGTAAGTTTGTCTGGTATTGGTTTTTTACCTGTGAGGCATGAAGTATCATATATCTTTAAAATTTTTCCGTAGTTTGCTGTGATCTACACAGTCAAAAGCTTTAGTGTAGTCAGTGAAGAAGATGTAGATGCTTTTATGGAATTCCTTTGCTTTTTCTGTGATCCAACAAATGTTAGAACTTTGATCTCTGGTTCATCTGCCTTTTCTAAATCCAGCTTGTACTCTGAAAGTCCTAAATTCGTATACTATGAAGCCCAATTTGAAGGATTTTGAGCATAATCTTGCTCACATGAAATGGGCTCAATTGTATGGTAATTTGAACATTCTTTGGTATTGGAATGAAAATTAATCTTTTCCAGTCCTGTAACCACTGCTGAGTTTTCCAAATTTGCTAGCATAATGAGCCAGCATTATATTTTAAGATTTTATATAGCTTAGCTGGAATTCCATCACTTCCACTACATTTGTTTATAGTAATGCCTTCTTAGGTCCATTTGACTTCATACTTCACACTGTCTGGCTCTGTCTGTGGTTACATAGGTCACTAAGACCTTATTTGTACAGTGACAGACTTTATTTTGGGAAGCATCAAAGTCACTGAAGATGGTGACTGCAGCCATGAAATTAAAAGACGCTTGTCCCTTGGAAGAAAAGTTATGACAAACCTAGACAGCATATTAAAAAGCAGAAGCATTACTTTGCCAACAAAGGTCTGTCTAGTCAAAGTCTTTCTAGTAGTAATGTATAGATGTGAGAGTGGACTATAAAGAAAGCTGAGCGCCGAAAAATTCATGATTTGAATTGTGGTGTTGGAGAAGACTCTTTAGAGTCCCTTGGACTGCAAGGAGATTCAACCAGTCCATCCTAAAGGAAATCAGTCCAGAATATTCATTGGAAGGACTGATGCTGAAGCTGAAACTCCAATACTTCGACCACCTGATGTGAAGAACTGACTCACTGAAAAGACCCTGATGCTGGGAAAGATTGAAGGCAGGAGGAGAAGGGGACGATAGAGGATGAGATGATTGAATGGCATCACTAATTCAATGAACATGAGTTTGAGTAGGTTCTAGGAGTTGGTGATGGACAGGGAAGCCTGGTGGGCTGCAGTCTATCGAGTGCAAAGAGTCTAACACTACTGAGCGACTGAAGTGAACTTCTGAAAAAAATGAAAAAGCAAAAAGCTGTCAAGTGTTAATGTCATTGGCCTATATGAAAAATAAAGACTAATTTTTAAAATGATGAAAGAGGGAATGGAAGTTGATTAGAACATCTCAGTGTTTATTGAAAGAGTGCTATTGGTAATATGATATAATAAGCATAGAAGTAGAAATGTTAAAGACAAAAAAGAAAACAAATATTTCATTGTTTTATTCTATTTTTATCCATTGAAATATCACCTTTTCCATGTTACTGACTGTATTTGCCCATTAAATGAAATTTAAATCATAAATACTGGAAATGTCTTCAAATTGTGATAAAATCTGAGTGTTCAACTTGGTTGTCTTGACTGAGAACAAGTTGGAGGAGGAGTAGATGGATGTGCAGTCCATCTCTCTCCACGGATACATCAGGAATACACCTTCAGACACAGAATGCATGCAGAAAAATAGCTGAGAGCAGACAAGAATACCTTACCAGCGGAAAAGAATATATAGACCCACACAAAACTAGGTAAGATGAAGGAACTAGGGGGAAAACAGGAGTGTTAGTAGTATTGGACTGTCCCTTGGTGGGTGGGGGAACTGAAGCAGGGGTCTGATCCCCATATCAGGGCATTTGTCTGAGTCATGTGAGAAATATTTAAGGCTGAGAGTGAAACAGCGGATCTGTGGCAGCCTAAATGGAATGAGAATCAGACAGTCCTTGCCACAGCCATACATACCCAGGTGGTGCAGTGGCTGGGTGCTGGAGTTTAGGTACTTTGGAGCTTTACCTGGGTGAGGGCTGATGATGACTACAGAGAGACAGATTGAGGGTATGTGAGGGAGGAGACTGTGGTGGGAAATGCCTGTGAAGGAAAATTAGGAAGCCATGGAAGCAAGGTGATACTGCTGAGTCATAGGTAAGGGGTGGAACCATCACCAAAGCCTCTCTCCTACCACAAGCCAGCATCTGCAGCTGAACAATAGAGAGGCTGGCTCATCAAACACTTAATGCACTGAACTACAGAGTAGGACCCCATGCAGGGTGCCCCTTTAAGTGCCTGATGCACTGATCTACAGAGAAGGACTTTGTGGGATTGCTTCAATAATGTCCAACTCTTTGTGACTCTGTAGACTCTGGCCTTCCAGGCTTCTCTTTCAGGGAGGGTGGTTTTCCAGTCAAGAATACTGGAGCTTATTGGCCAATACTGGTTGCCATACCCTTCTAGAGCACTGTATTTCCTGCTGTCCTACCTACTAACTCCCCTGAGTACCTTGTACTGCCAGAACCCCTGTGACCCAAAAAGCTGCACCTGACCCTCACAGGGGCAAACCCAAGTCTGTCAGGTCAGCCTCAGTAGCAAACTCCAGGGGACAACCCACATGTAGAGGTGGAAAGAAAACCACTATTGAAACCTAAAGGCAGTGTGACAAGGAAGAGGACCCAAAACCCTCCCACCAGATGTACAAAGTGCAGATTAAATCCATACAATTAACTAGGCAGACTCTGTCTATGGAATATATAAAACATCATTGAGAGCTCCCACAAAAGAAAACGCACTAGTTCTGATAGCTGTGGACATTGGATATAAGAACCCAGTTGAGTAGAACCAGATTAGAATCTGAGCTGCCCCCACATTGGGTCCAGAGATCAGAACAATTTTAGGGGGCATCCTAGGGAGGTGAGGTGGACTGTGACTCCCAGTGAGGGAAAGGACTCTGACAGCAGTGACTTAAGAAAAGCATTATTATTCTTATGTTTTGACTTGTTCCATAGATTCCATAGAATTTTTTTCTTTTTTTCCCCCCTCTTCCCCTGCCCTTCCTAAGTTGTAGTTGTTGACTTTATTGACAGGATGAAATCTAATTAAGCTTTTGAGTTTTTTTTTTTTTTTCCTCAGTCACACTTTTTATTGCTGTTACAAACCTCTGCCTCTATGTTGGGCTTTTTCAGTTCTGGGAGATTTTCTCCTCTCTCTTTTTAAAAACTTTTAAACATTATTTTTTCTACATTTATTCCTTTATTTGGTTTCCTACTGTTCTTTTCCCCTTGCAGTTAGTATTTAATATATATAATTCTTCTTTATCTACCTCTACTTAGCTTTGCATATCTATTCCTTCTTCCTTCCCTCTCAACATATTTGTTAATTTTATTTTCATTGCTTTATTCCCCAGTTGGCACCTTCCTTTAGTTTTATTTTCCAGGTTGTTCTTTAGTTAGTTTTGTTCTTAACAGGTAGATATAATTTTCGGTTTCTTTTGTTAGCTGGGTCAGTCTAGTGCACTTTATTTTTGTTGGTCTGTTCTGACTTTGTTCATGCATGTATATGTATATGTGTGTATTCATTTATTTTAATTATTATTTGCCTGATTTTGTAACTGTAATCTGTCTGGGGTTCATTTTTGGTTTCTTATTTTTGGATAATTACAAGCCGCTTGTGGAATCTTCGTTCCTGACCTGATATCAAACCCTGAGTGGGAGCACTGACTTCAAGACCCTAGACTACCAAATAGTGAGAACTCACACAGAGAAAATCACTGGAGTACAAGACTTGGCATCTCCCAACCACCAATAGCGTCCTGTGCAGGTCGCCTCATCTAAACAACAAACAAAACAAAAATACAAACCCTATCATTAGCAGACAGGATTACCACATCACTCAGCCTTGCCCATTAGAGGAAAAACAAGCAAGTAAACAAAAACTCAGCATAAATCTCATCTTACATGAAGCTTACACAAACCCCTGGATCAACCTTAGGAGGGCAGAAACCAAAGGAAGAAATAATTCAATCTTGAAGCCTGGGAAAAGTTGATCTTAAACACAGTAAGTTAAAAAAAAAAAAAGAAAGAAAAGACAGAGAAATATTACACAAATGAAGGAACAAACTAGAAATACAGAAGTCCAAATAAAGGAAGAGGAAATAGGCAAACTACCTGAAAAAGAATTCAGTATAATGATAGTAAAGATGATCAAAAACCTTGAAAACAAAACTGAGAAAATCAAGAATCAATGAACAAAGACCTAGAAGAATTAAAGAATAAACATGAAGAGACAAACAACACAACTACTGAAATTAAAAATACTCTAGAAGGAATCAGTAGTAGAATACCTGAAGCAGAAGAATGGAACAGTGATCTGGATGATAAAATGGTAGAAGTTACTTCTGAAGAGCAGAATAAAGTAAAAGGAATGAAAAGAAAGAAGGATAGTCTCAGAGACCTCTGGGACAGTTTCAAATGCCCCAACATTCAAATTATAGGGGTTGAAGAAAAAGAAGAGAAAAGAAAGGGTATGAGAAAAGTTTTGAAGAGATTATAGTTGAAAATTTCCGCAACATGCAAAAGGAAACAGTCAACCAAATGCAAGAGGAATAAAGAGTCCTATAGAGGATAAACCAAAAGAGAAACATGCCAAGACACATACTAATCAAACTAACAAAGACTAAACACAAAGACTATTAAAAGCATCAAGGGAGAAGCAACAGGTAACATATAAGGGAAACCCCATATGCTTAATAGCTTTCAGCAAAAATTCTGCAGGCCAGAAGGCAATGGCAGGATATATTTAAAGTACTGAAAGGGAAAAATCTACACTAAGGTGACATAGCTGGTAAGGATCTCATTCAAAATTGATGGAGAAATTTAAAAAGATTTTCAGGCAAGCAGAAGTTAAGAGAATTCAGTACCACCAAACCAGCTTTATGACAAGTGCTAAAGGGACATATATGGTCAAAAAATAGAAGAGAAGAAGAAGAAGAAAAAAAGATACACAAAATCAACCCTAAACAATTAAGAAAATGGGAATAGGAACATATATATCAATAATTACTTTAAAGGTAAATGGATTAGATGCTGCAACCAAAAGAAACAGACTGGCTAAATGGATACAAAACCAAGACCCATATATATGCTGTCTACAAGAAACCCACTTCAGAGCTAAAGACATGGATAGACTGAAAGTGAGAGTATGGAAAATTATATTCCAATCGAATGGGAAGCAAAAGAAAGCTTTTGTAGCAATGCTCATATCAGACAAAATAGACCTTAAATTAAAGAAGATTACAAGAGATTAGGAAGGACACTACAAAGTGATCCACATAACAATTGCAAATATCTATGCACCCAACATAGGAGCACCTCAGTATATAAGACAAACACTAACAAACATAAAAGGAGAAATTGACAGTGACATAATAATAGTAGGAGACTTTAACCCCCTCCCACACCAATGGATAGTTCATCAAAATAGAAAATTAATAAGGAATCAAAAGTCTTAAATGATACATTAGATGAGATGGATCTCCTTGATATCTTCAAGATATTCCATCCAAATGCAGAAGAATTCACTTTTTTCTCAAGTGCACATGGGACATTCTCCAGGAGAGACCACATCATAGGCCACAAATGAAACCTCAGTAAATTTAAGAAAATTGAAATTGTATCAAGCATCTTTTTTGACCACAATGCTATGAGAGTAGATATCAATTACAGGGGAAAAAGGTGTAAGAAACTCAAACAAGTGGAGATTAAACAAAACGTTTCTAAATAACCAACAGGTTACTGAAGAAATCAAAAGGGAAATAAAAAAATTCTATTAACAAATGACAATGAAAAGCTGACAACTCAATACCTATGGTTTGTAGCAAAAGCAATCCTCAGAGGGAAGTTTATAGCAATACAAATCTTCAAAAAATGGGCATAGAAGGAACCTACCTCAAATGTAGTAAAGGCCATATTTGATAAACCTACAGGATACATTATTCTCATTGGTGAAAAACTGAAAGCATTCCCCTAAGATCAAGAGCAATACAAGGGTGCCCACTTTCCCCACTATTATTCAGCATTGTTCTGGAAGTCCTAGCTATAGCAGACAGATAAGAAAAAGAAAAGTAATCCAGATTGGGAAAGAAGTAAAGCTCTCACTGTTCTCAGGTGACATGATATTGTTCATTGAAAACCCAAAGTATAGTATCAGAAAATTACTAGAGCTAATCAGTGAATTTAGCAAGGTTGCAGGATATGAAATCAATACATAGAAATCACTTGCATTTCTATACACTAACAATGAAAAATCAGAAGGAGAAATAAGGAATCAATCCCATTCACCATTGCAACAAAAAAGTTAAAACCTAGAAATAAGCTTACCTAAGGAGACAAAAGACCTATATGCAGAAAATGCTAAGGCACTAATGAATGAGATCAAAGATGAACTAAACAGATGGAGAGATATTCCATGTTCCTGGGTAGGAAGAATCAATATTGTGAAAATGACTACCCTACTAAATGCAATCTACAGATTCAAAGTAATCCCTATGAAATTACCAATGGCATTTTCCACTGAACTAGAGAAAAAAAAAATCACAGTTCACATGGAAACACAAAAGACCCCGAATAGCCAACACAGTCTTGACAAAGAAAAATGGAGCTGGAGGAACCAACCTTCCTGACCTCAGATTATACTACAAAGCTACAGTCATCAAGACAGTATGATACTGGCTCAAAAACAGAAATATAGACCAATGGAACTAGATTGAGAGCCCAGAAATAAACCCATGCACCTATGAGTACCTTATTTTTGACAGAGGAGACAAGAATATATAATGGAGCAAAGACAGTCTCTTCAATATGTGTTCCTGGGAAAACTGGACATGTACAAGTAAAAAAATGAAATTAGAACACTTCCTAACACCATACACAAACATAAACTCAAAATGGATTAAAGATCTAAATGTAAGACCAGAAACTAGAAAACCCTTAGAGGAAAACATAGGCGAACACTTGACAATATAAATCAAAGTGAGATCCTTGATGACCCACCTCCTGCAATAATGGAAATAAAAACAAAAGTAAACAAGTGGGACCTGATTAAACTTAAGAGCTTTTGCACAGTAAAGGAAACTATAAGCAAGGTGAAAAGACAACTCTCAAAAATGGGAGAAAATAATAGCAAATGAAACAACTAACAAAGAATTAATTTTCAAAATATACAAGCATCTTATACAACTCAATGCCAGAAAAACATCAACTGAATAAAAAAGTGGGAAAAAGACCTAAACAGACATTTCTCCAAAGGAGACATACAGATGGCTAACAAACACATGAAAAGATGCACAACATCCTTCACTATTAGAGAAATGCAAATCAAAGCCAAAATGAGATATCACCTCCCACCCATCAGAATGGCCATCATCAAAAAGTTTACAAACAATAAATGCTGGAGAAGGTGTGGAAAAAAGGGAATGCTCTTGCACTGTTGGTGGGAATGTAAATTATGAAAGACTGTAGGGAGATTCCTTTAAAAAGNCAAGAATCAATGAACAAAGACCTAGAAGAATTAAAGAATAAACATGAAGAGACAAACAACACAACTACTGAAATTAAAAATACTCTAGAAGGAATCAGTAGTAGAATACCTGAAGCAGAAGAATGGAACAGTGATCTGGATGATAAAATGGTAGAAGTTACTTCTGAAGAGCAGAATAAAGTAAAAGGAATGAAAAGAAAGAAGGATAGTCTCAGAGACCTCTGGGACAGTGTCAAATGCCCCAACATTCAAATTATAGGGGTTGAAGAAAAAGAAGAGAAAAGAAAGGGTATGAGAAAAGTTTTGAAGAGATTATAGTTGAAAATTTCCGCAACATGCAAAAGGAAACAGTCAACCAAATGCAAGAGGAATAAAGAGTCCTATAGAGGATAAACCAAAAGAGAAACATGCCAAGACACATACTAATCAAACTAACAAAGACTAAACACAAAGACTATTAAAAGCATCAAGGGAGAAGCAACAGGTAACATATAAGGGAAACCCCATATGCTTAATAGCTTTCAGCAAAAATTCTGCAGGCCAGAAGGCAATGGCAGGATATATTTAAAGTACTGAAAGGGAAAAATCTACACTAAGGTGACATAGCTGGTAAGGATCTCATTCAAAATTGATGGAGAAATTTAAAAAGATTTTCAGGCAAGCAGAAGTTAAGAGAATTCAGTACCACCAAACCAGCTTTATGACAAGTGCTAAAGGGACATATATGGTCAAAAAATAGAAGAGAAGAAGAAGAAGAAAAAAAGATACACAAAATCAACCCTAAACAATTAAGAAAATGGGAATAGGAACATATATATCAATAATTACTTTAAAGGTAAATGGATTAGATGCTGCAACCAAAAGAAACAGACTGGCTAAATGGATACAAAACCAAGACCCATATATATGCTGTCTACAAGAAACCCACTTCAGAGCTAAAGACATGGATAGACTGAAAGTGAGAGTATGGAAAATTATATTCCAATCGAATGGGAAGCAAAAGAAAGCTTTTGTAGCAATGCTCATATCAGACAAAATAGACCTTAAATTAAAGAAGATTACAAGAGATTAGGAAGGACACTACAAAGTGATCCACATAACAATTGCAAATATCTATGCACCCAACATAGGAGCACCTCAGTATATAAGACAAACACTAACAAACATAAAAGGAGAAATTGACAGTGACATAATAATAGTAGGAGACTTTAACCCCCTCCCACACCAATGGATAGTTCATCAAAATAGAAAATTAATAAGGAATCAAAAGTCTTAAATGATACATTAGATGAGATGGATCTCCTTGATATCTTCAAGATATTCCATCCAAATGCAGAAGAATTCACTTTTTTCTCAAGTGCACATGGGACATTCTCCAGGAGAGACCACATCATAGGCCACAAATGAAACCTCAGTAAATTTAAGAAAATTGAAATTGTATCAAGCATCTTTTTTGACCACAATGCTATGAGAGTAGATATCAATTACAGGGGAAAAAGGTGTAAGAAACTCAAACACATGGAGATTAAACAAAACGTTTCTAAATAACCAACAGGTTACTGAAGAAATCAAAAGGGAAATAAAAAAATTCTATTAACAAATGACAATGAAAAGCTGACAACTCAATACCTATGGTTTGTAGCAAAAGCAATCCTCAGAGGGAAGTTTATAGCAATACAAATCTTCAAAAAATGGGCATAGAAGGAACCTATCTCAAATGTAGTAAAGGCCATATTTGATAAACCTACAGGATACATTATTCTCATTGGTGAAAAACTGAAAGCATTCCCCTAAGATCAAGAGCAATACAAGGGTGCCCACTTTCCCCACTATTATTCAGCATTGTTCTGGAAGTCCTAGCTATAGCAGACAGATAAGAAAAAGAAAAGTAATCCAGATTGGGAAAGAAGTAAAGCTCTCACTGTTCTCAGGTGACATGATATTGTTCATTGAAAACCCAAAGTATAGTATCAGAAAATTACTAGAGCTAATCAGTGAATTTAGCAAGGTTGCAGGATATGAAATCAATACATAGAAATCACTTGCATTTCTATACACTAACAATGAAAAATCAGAAGGAGAAATAAGGAATCAATCCCATTCACCATTGCAACAAAAAAGTTAAAACCTAGAAATAAGCTTACCTAAGGAGACAAAAGACCTATATGCAGAAAATGCTAAGGCACTAATGAATGAGATCAAAGATGAACTAAACAGATGGAGAGATATTCCATGTTCCTGGGTAGGAAGAATCAATATTGTGAAAATGACTACCCTACTAAATGCAATCTACAGATTCAAAGTAATCCCTATGAAATTACCAATGGCATTTTCCACTGAACTAGAGAAAAAAAAAATCACAGTTCACATGGAAACACAAAAGACCCCGAATAGCCAACACAGTCTTGACAAAGAAAAATGGAGCTGGAGGAACCAACCTTCCTGACCTCAGATTATACTACAAAGCTACAGTCATCAAGACAGTATGATACTGGCTCAAAAACAGAAATATAGACCAATGGAACTAGATTGAGAGCCCAGAAATAAACCCATGCACCTATGAGTACCTTATTTTTGACAGAGGAGACAAGAATATATAATGGAGCAAAGACAGTCTCTTCAATATGTGTTCCTGGGAAAACTGGACATGTACAAGTAAAAAAATGAAATTAGAACACTTCCTAACACCATACACAAACATAAACTCAAAATGGATTAAAGATCTAAATGTAAGACCAGAAACTAGAAAACCCTTAGAGGAAAACATAGGCGAACACTTGACAATATAAATCAAAGTGAGATCCTTGATGACCCACCTCCTGCAATAATGGAAATAAAAACAAAAGTAAACAAGTGGGACCTGATTAAACTTAAGAGCTTTTGCACAGTAAAGGAAACTATAAGCAAGGTGAAAAGACAACTCTCAAAAATGGGAGAAAATAATAGCAAATGAAACAACTAACAAAGAATTAATTTTCAAAATATACAAGCATCTTATACAACTCAATGCCAGAAAAACATCAACTGAATAAAAAAGTGGGAAAAAGACCTAAACAGACATTTCTCCAAAGGAGACATACAGATGGCTAACAAACACATGAAAAGATGCACAACATCCTTCACTATTAGAGAAATGCAAATCAAAGCCAAAATGAGATATCACCTCCCACCCATCAGAATGGCCATCATCAAAAAGTTTACAAACAATAAATGCTGGAGAAGGTGTGGAAAAAAGGGAATGCTCTTGCACTGTTGGTGGGAATGTAAATTATGAAAGACTGTAGGGAGATTCCTTTAAAAAGTAGGAATGAAACCACCATATGACCCAGCAATCCCACTCCTAGGCATGTACCCTGAGGAAACTGGGGTTGAAAAAGACACATGTATCCCATTGTTTATTGAACCATTATTTATAATAGCTAGAAGATGGAAACAACCTAGATGTCCATGGACAGATGAATGGATAAAGAAATTATGGTACATATACACAATGGAATATTACTAAGCCATAAAAATGAACACATTTGAGTCAGTTCTGATGAGGTTCAGTTCAGTTCAATTCTGTCACTCAGTCGTGTCCAACTTGAGGTAGGTGAACCTAAAACCTGTTATATAGTGGGAAGTGAGTTAGAAAAAGAAAGTTAAATATCACATTCTAACACACATACAGAGAAGGCAATGGCAACTCACTCCAGTACTCTTGCCTGGAAAATCCCATGGACAGAGGATCCTGGTAGGCTGCAGTCAATGGGGTTGCAAAGAGTTGGACATGACTGAGCGACTTCATTTTCACTTTTCACTTTCATGCATTGGAGAAGGAAATGGCAACCCACTCCAGTGTTCTTGTCTGGAGAATTTCAGGGACAGTGGAGCCTGGTGGGCTGCCATCTATGAGGTCTCACAGAATCAGACATGACTGAGGTGACTTAGCAGCAGCAGCAGCAGAAACACACATATATGGAATCTAGAAAAATGGTACTGAATTGTTTATTTACAGGATAGCAATGCAGAAACAGACATAGAGAACAGATTTATGGAAATGGGGAGAGGGCAGGAGAGGGTGAGATGTATGGAAAGAGTAACACGGAAACTTATATTGCCATACATAAAAAAACATAGCTAAAGGGAATTTGTTGTATGGCTCAAACTGGGGCTCTGTATCAACCTAGAGGGGTGGGGTGGGGAGGGAGATGGGAGGGAGATTCAAAAGGGAGGGTGTATATGTATACCTATCACTGATTCATGTTGAGGTTTGACAGTAAACAAATTCTATAAGTCAATTATCCTTCAATTAAAAATAAATTGAAATAAATTTTCAAAATTTGGTTGTCTGTTTTCAGTTTTAGGGGAAAACTTCAAAAATTGTTCACTTATGTTAAAATTATTTGAAAGTATTCTTCAATCTTTTTTAAAATTTATTTATTTTAATGGGAGGCTAATTACTTTACAATATTGTATTGGTCTTGCCATACATTGACATGAATCTGCCATGGGTATACTTGATTTAAGTTAACACACTTAAAATTAAACTTGAAAATTTCCATAATTAATTTAGAATTAGTTAAAATTAATAATGTCAATATTTCCCTTAATTCATATAGTCTGATATCTTCTCTTCAACAATGCTAATGATAAAAAAAGATAAAACAATTTTAAAGGATTTATTCAAGAAAACAAAAATATGTCCAAAGAGGAAATGACTATAAAATGCCACAGCGATTAATCACTATTCTTTTTAAGATATATAAGAGTGGCCTTTGCTGGTGATCCAGTGGTTAAGACTCTGCACTTCCACTGCAAGGGGCTTGGGTTCTATCACTGATCTCCAAACTCCGTGCATGCAGACAAAAAGAAAAAAAGAAAGAGAAAACAACTTGAAAAGGCAGCAGGTAATCTTATTTTCTTCAAGAGAGCCTAAAAGCCTGAAGATCTTATTCATAAAGTTTTCCTATGATTATTCTTTTAAAACTCATTAGTGCTGTGCTTCATATTTATAAAATTTGCAATAAGAAAAGACATAATAGGTAAAATATATAGCTTATTTAAGAAGCTCACAATATTCCAAATGATGTTTTTATGTGGTCTACTGTCAGTGGCTTATTTTGAGGACTGAAATCAAAATAGAGCTTCTTCCTCTGGGATGGAAAAATAGCTATTGGAATTTTTATAATTAGCAGAGAGTCGTAACACTTTTATTGTTGTTCAGTCACTCAGTTGTGTCCAATTCTTTGTAACTCCAGGGACTGTAGCTTGCCAAACATCCCTGTCC
>SJYA01012116.1:0-16232 GCA_006410615.1 Neotragus moschatus
ATGCAGTTGATATCATTGAACACGTATATTCCTAAGACAATTTATGGTTTACATGTTCAACTCATTTTTCAACAGAGCAATAGTTTCAAAAACATCAAAGTTTAACATGTGCATCTTTATTTGTGATGTAATTATCAATTTTCCTCATTTAATTGTTTAGAGACTATACTACAGAACTCCTAAAAGGGCAAAAGCAAATAAAGCATATTTCCAAAAGGAAGGCTTGCAAAATCAATAATCAACAGGACAAGGCTGTTAATTGTTTGACATCCTTAACAATGTAAGGCATAGAGCTAGCCCGGAAGACCATTAAGTAAATAGGACCTATATTATGGAGAAGAGTTGATCTTCACTGCCTTAGGTAGATGTAGTAAACGAAGAAATCTTACTCTCAAAAAAATTACTGGAATACAGTTGATTCACAATGTTGTGTTAATTTCTGCTGCACAGCAAAGGGATTCCTTTATGGTTTATCACAGGATATTAAATATNCCTATATTATGGAGAAGAGTTGATCTTCACTGCCTTAGGTAGATGTAGTAAACGAAGAAATCTTACTCTCAAAAAAATTACTGGAATACAGTTGATTCACAATGTTGTGTTAATTTCTGCTGCACAGCAAAGGGATTCCTTTATGGTTTATCACAGGATATTAAATATAGTTCATTGTGCTATACAGTACGACCCTGTTGTTTATCAAATCTTTATTATAGAGTTTAGATACTAATTTTAGAGCAGCGAAAAACTCACTGACAACTTTGAAGCTGTTCAGAGTTGAAAACAATGACACACCCACATGCTCTCTCAGCACCTTTCAATAACCTGCCTGTTTNGAGCTAGCCCGGAAGACCATTAAGTAAATAGGATCTATATTATGGAGAAGAGTCGATCCTCATTCCCTTAGGTAGATGCAGTAAACTAAGAACTCTTACTCTTAAAAAAATTACTGGAGTATAGTTGATTCACAATGTTGTGTTAATTTCTGCTGCATAGCAAAGTGATTCCTTTATGGTTTATCACAGGATATTAATATAGTTCGCTGTGCTATACAGTACAACCTTGTTGTTTATCAAATCTTTATTATAGAGTTTAGGTACTAATTTTAGAGCAGCTAACAACTTGTTAACAACTTTTAAGCTGTTCAGAGTTAAAAACAATGACACACCCACATGCTCTCTCAGCACCTTTCAATAACCTGCCTGTTTCAACACTTGGTAGCTTCAGATCAGATTATTAGCTTTTACCTTTCTTTTTTACTTTTAGCAAGGTAACTGGAAAGGTGAAATTGATAGAAAGTTATACAATTCAGTGGTATTAATATTCCTGCATTGCCTGTAGGAGTCAAATCCGACTTGTTTTTCTCATAGACATTTGGTTATCAATCCAAATAAATATCTTTTAATCAGTCCTGGAAGAGAAATATCTCATCACAACCTGTTAAGAGCTATTTGTGAAAAATGTAATGAAATGTTTAAGGAAGAAGGAAGAGACGTACAATACCAATATTCTCATGAAAATGTGTCTAGTCTATTGATGAACTCAAATTCCAAGTCTGAGTTTTGAAAAAAAATTTCCATGGCATTTTAGCTAATCTGCAATGAAAGAAAGTGAAAGTGAAAGTCGCTCAGGACTTTCTGACTCTTGTGAATCCATGGACTGTATAGTCCATGGGATTCTCCAGGCCAGAATACTGGGTGGGTAGTTGTTCCCTTCTCCAGGGGGGATCTACAGTCTGTGGAATTCTGCAGGCCAGAATTCTAGAGTGTATAGCCTTTCCATTCTCCAGGGGATCTTCCCAACCAGGGATTGAACTGAGATCTCCCACTTTGCAGCCTGATTCTTTACCAGCTGAGCCACAAAAGAAGTCCAAGAATAGAGAAGTGGGTATCCAATCCCTTCTCCCACACTTTGCGACCACATGGATGATACAGTCCATGGAATTCACCAGGCCAGAATACTGGAGTGGGTAGCCTTTCCCTTCTCCAGTGGATCTAAAATCCATGGAATTCTCCAAGCTAGAATACTGGGGTGGGTAGCCTTTCCCTTCTCCCAGGGATCTGCCCAACCCAGGGACTGAACCCAGATCTCCCACATTGCTTGCAGATTCTTTACCAGCTAAGCCACAGGGAAAGCCCGAAAATATTGGAGTGGGTAGTCTCTTCATTCTCTCACTCTTTGCGATCACATGGAGTACACAGTCCATGGAATTCTCCTGGAGGGAATACAGGAGTGGTTAGCCATTCCCTTCTCGAGAGGATAAACAGTCCATGGAATTCGTCAGGCCAGAATACTGGAGTGGGTAGCCTTTCCCTTCTCCTGGGGATCTTCCCAACCCAGGGATTGAACCCATGTCATCCACATTGCAGGCAGATTCTTTACCAGCTGAGCCACAAGAGAAGTCCATGAAATTCACTTGGACAGAATACTAGAGTGAGTAGCTATTTCCTTCTCCAGGACATTTACAGTCTATGGAATTCTCCTGGCCAGAATACTGGAGTGCATATCCTTTGCCTTCTCCATGGGATCTTCCTAATTCAGGAATCCAATTCAGATCTTCCACATTGCAGGGAGACTCCTTACCAGCTGAGCCACACGGGAAGCCCAGTTATACTGGAATGGGTAGCCTATCACTTCTCCCACTCTTTTGACCACATGGGCTCTAAGTCCATGGAATTCTCCAGGCTAGAGTACTGCAGTGGGTACCTGTTCCCTTCTCCAGGAGATCTACAGTCCTTGCAATCCTCCAGGCCAGTATACTGGAGTGGGTAAGTCTTTCCTTTCTGCAGGGCATCTTCCCAACCCAGGGTCAAACCCAAACTTCCCATATTGCAGGTGGATTCTTTACCAGCTGAGCCACAAGGGAAGCCCAAGAATACTGGAGTGGGTAGTCTGTCCCTTCTCCCAATCTGTGCGACCACATAGGCCAGAATACAGGAGTGGGTAGCCTTTCCCCTTCTCCAGAGATTCTTCCCAACCCCAGGATCGAAACCAAATCTCCCACAGTTCAGGCAGTTCTTTAGCTGCTGAGCCACAAGGGAAGCCCAAGAATACTGGAGCGGGTAGCCTATCCCTTCTCAAGCGGGTTTTTCCCCCACCCAGCAATCAAACTATGCTCTCCTGCATTGTAGCCAGATTCTTCACCAGTGGAGCTATCAGGAAAACCCCTTACATGAATAGCTTTTTTTTGCTCTATACCAAATACATAATGCTCTCATTTCCAAATCCCTGAAAAACTCTTTGTGGTGACATCAAATAAATAAGAATCATTTTAGTTTTACAGAAAAGAAAGTCAAATTTATTTAATTAAAAACTAGAATTAAAAATTAGCAAATGTACAAACACACACTCAAAAATACACACACAAGAGCACTATGTATTGACTCACAGAGGGGGAATGCAGTGGTCCAAGACCACTCAATATGGTTTATCAGTTATAGAAGTCCAAGCATGCGTGCGCATACACACACACACACACACNTACAGAAAAGAAAGTCAAATTTATTTAATTAAAAACTAGAATTAAAAATTAGCAAATGTACAAACACACACTCAAAAATACACACACAAGAGCACTATGTATTGACTCACAGAGGGGGAATGCAGTGGTCCAAGACCACTCAATATGGTTTATCAGTTATAGAAGTCCAAGCATGCGTGCGCATACACACACACACACACACACACACACTCACACAGCACAGGCACACACAAAAAAAACCCAGTATTTTTCAACAGTACATTCAATCTACCATAAACAAAAATTCAGAATTAATTTTCAAAGGTTCCTTTTTTATTTCCAAAGATGCCCATCTAGGGTATAAACATAGACATATTTTTCAGTGGCTTACTGTTGGCTTATTTTAAATCTATTAGTGTTATTACATTCAACTATTTCCTGCATTTAACACCCTTTCATTTTATGTAGCTTAATGTCTCTAGCTTCAGCCTACCAAAAGTTTCTGGTTGGTAGGAAGACAGGTGACTTATTCTCTGTGAAACTGAATGTATTGGTTTTAAACACTCATCAGAAAATGTTTGATCACCATTTCAATTCATGGAAATAGTTACATTGATGCTTAAATTGCCATTTTCTGTGAAAAGTTCCGCAACTCCTCGGTCGAAGACTAGGCAGTCTCGGTTCCTAAAGGCTGTTTCAATTCGCTGATGAATAGACAGAGGCATAGCTTCCCACAGCAATCGCCGCCTATGACCATTTAGCTCAAGTCGGTAAGTAAACTGTTCAGCTTGCTCGCGTCTTCCTATCAGCTGGACAATCGCAAAGAATTTCTGGTAACCACCGTAGATGTTCAGTTTCTGCAAAAATAGTATGAACTGAAAGCCAAAACAGGACTGCAGCATCACACAGTCAAGGGTACCAGCCACATTGACGTTGGCTGCAAGGAAAACTGCAACCTCTCCCTGCAGGTTTAGAATGGAGTTATTGTAGTGCTCCATCAGATGCGCCGCCACAGCGTCCGGGGAGCCCCGCCACCCACAGGAAGAACCAGGGCGAGGACAGCGGCAGGGCCTAAACTCACAGCGTTCCTCATGGTCGGCTTTGTCTGTGGATGACAGAGTTGCGCCACATCCGGAAGAGGCGTATCTACACGGGAACAGCACGAACTCGGCCACTCTCTCCATGGCCAAGTTGCGAATGGCTGTCAATGGGCCCCGGCAAGTTGGACAATGTGTGAGCTTCGGGCGACACTCATTACAAANGCTTTGTCTGTGGATGACAGAGTTGCGCCACATCCGGAAGAGGCGTATCTACACGGGAACAGCACGAACTCGGCCACTCTCTCCATGGCCAAGTTGCGAATGGCTGTCAATGGGCCCCGGCAAGTTGGACAATGTGTGAGCTTCGGGCGACACTCATTACAAACGAGGTGGCCGTTCTGGCACTGTGTAATTGGAGGCAACACGTGGTTGAAACACACCGGACACTCAAAAAGAGTCACCAAGGTGCTGTTGGACACGGTGGCGTCAGTCATTTCTGTGAGGGAGCGCGCGCCCCTAACCTCGGTCCTGGCTCACACTCGCTCCGTTGTCGTTGCCGCCACCGCCAAGGCCCGTCAGCATGGGCAGTGCCACCACCAACGCCTCTGCTTCCTGTCAGGACCGTCGCGATGCTCTGGCTCACCGCTGCCGATAGAGTGCGCCCTTTAACGATCGCCGGGGCTCCCCACAGTGCGCCCAGTAACGGTCGCCGGGCTCCCCACAGTGCACCCTTTAAAGGTCGCCGGGGCTCCCCACAGTGCGCCCAGTAAGGGGCCCGGGCTCCTCACATTGCATCCAGTAAAGGTCACCGAGGCTCCCCACAGTGCGCCCTTTAAAGGTCGCTGGAGCTCCCCACAGTGCAGCCTTTAAAGGTCGCCAGGGCTCCCCACAGTGCACCCAGTAACGGTCGCCGGGCTCCCCACACTGCGCCCTTTAAAGGTCGCCGGGGCTCCCCACAGTGCGCCCTTTAAAGGTCACCGGGGCTCCCCACAGTGCACCCTTTAAAGGTCGCCGGGGCTCCCCACAGCCCGCCGCCACCGGCGTTCCGCCGCACGCTCCCGCCAAATACCTCACACTATGGCGGCCACCGCGGGGAAGCACGCCCCGCAGGGGGTCAACAGGAATCTTTTTAAAGGAATAGGTCATTGTTACAATCTCAGCATTCCTTGCCCGAGCTATTTTGCATGTAGGGTCATACAACAGTTCTAGTCCTGGTAACTGTCGACAATCTGGCAACATTATGGAANCGCACGCTCCCGCCAAATACCTCACACTATGGCGGCCACCGCGGGGAAGCACGCCCCGCAGGGGGTCAACAGGAATCTTTTTAAAGGAATAGGTCATTGTTACAATCTCAGCATTCCTTGCCCGAGCTATTTTGCATGTAGGGTCATACAACAGTTCTAGTCCTGGTAACTGTCGACAATCTGGCAACATTATGGAAAAAGTATGAAATTAGAACTGCAATAGGAATAATCTGGAGTTTAAAAGATTAAATTAGTACTTAGCTACTTTTCATGTATAAAGGTGCTTTTCAAGCACTAATCAATCTGCTTAAAACCTCTGTGAGCATGGCTGGACTAGGAGTTTGAAGAGAAACTCCAACTCTAGCTTCGTCGCTTCAGTCATGTCCGACTCTGCGCGACCCCACAGATGGCAGCCCACCAGGCTCCTGTGTCCCTGGGATTCTCCAGGCAGGAATATTGGAGTGGGTTGCCGTTTCCTTCTCCAGTGGTTTCATGCATGCTAAGTCACTTCAGTTGTATCTGACTCTGCGCGACCCCATGGACAGCAGCCCTTCAGGCTCCACTGTCCACAGGACTTTCCAGGCAAGAATATTGGAGTAGGTTGCCATTTAGTGGAGCTGTATTTTTCCATAACTCGTCTCCAGGCAGAATCTCCTAATTAGGTGTCAATTAAGTTCTGCTTATCTGAACAGTCAGACTGTTCTGTAGATTAAAAAAAAATTCAGTTTTGCCTGAAACGCTTAGGAATAACCTAAAGTTTTATCCCATAGTGAAACAAAATTTCAGAATTGAGAAATCAAGGAAGCCCAGAACTATCCTGGATATTTGTATATATTCAGGGTCAGTGATGGACTATTATAAAACCAAACACACTGGTTTTCACTGGAATTGGACATATTGCTTAGAAAATCACCAGTTACATCAGCATGTCTAATTCCATGCAGGTCAATACTTCATTTCTGACTGTGGCAGTTTCGTCAAAGTTTGGGGTGAGAGAATCCATGTAGGTGTTACTGACTGCTGCTGGCAGGCCCGAGGCATTAACAAGGGTGAAGACCAAATTGAAGGGAAGCAGTGGTTGTGGTAGAAGATCACCAACAAATTCATGAGATGCCAGCCGTAATTTCAACCAATGGCCCAGAGAGCAGGGAGATAAATCTGTTAAAACAATGGGATGAGTGAGAATAAACACAAGGGACAGGTCATGCTGGGAGCACAGGAAGAGTTGGAATAGCGTGTTCATGTGGGAATCGTGTCAGAGGCCGGGATATTGCAAGGAGATATAATCTATTAAAACTCAACCCAAGAAACAAGCGAAACTCACGTGGGACACTGTAGCATGGAGCAAACAGTACAACTGCCCCCACACACAGCACTTACACACACAGGCACACACTTCTAGCCCCACATGGCTGGTCTGTATTTTTCCATTTCATTGTCACATACTAACCTGCTTCACAATGATTATTTTTTTACTTTAAAAAAATTGTAATATATACATATAACATAAAGTTTACCATCATAACCACTCTTATGTGTACAATTCAGTGACATTAAGTACATTTACATTGTTGTGGTATGCTGTGCTCAGTCTCAGTTGTGTCCAACTCTTTGTGACGGTGTAGATTGTAGCCTGCCAGGCTCCCCCATCCATGGGACTATCCAGGCCAGAATACTGGAGTGGGTTGCCATCTCCTCCTCCAGGGGAACTGAAGGATCTCCCAACCCAGGGATTGAACCATATCTCCTGCAGTTTCTGCAGTTGGTAGGCAGTTTATTTACCACTGAGTCATCTAGGAAGCCCTGCGTTTACACTGTTATACAACTTTAACCATCATCTACCCACAGAACTCTTTTCATTTCACTGCAAAAATGAGATTCTATGCCTATTAAACTATAACTCCTTATTGTTTCCTCCCTCCCAACCTCTGGCAAGCACTCTTTTAAGTTCTGACTCTATGAATCTTACTACTACAGGTACCTTGTATAAGTGGAATCATACAGTATTCATCCTTTTATAACTGACTTCAATAGCCTCAAGATTTATCCATGTTATAGCATGTGTCATAATTTCCTTCCTTTTCAAGATTGAATAATTTTCCACTATATGTATATACCACATTGTGTGGACCCACTCATCTCTTGATAAGACACTTTTATTGTTGGCAGTCCCTACCTATTGTGGATAATGCTGCTATAAACATGGTGTACAACTATCTCTTTGAGTCTCTGTTTTCAATTCTTTAGAAATTCCACTTTCTAAAAGTGGAATTGCTAGATCATAGAGTAATTCTATAGACTTTTTTTTTTTTTTTTGAGGAATGTCTATACTATGTTTTAGGCTTCCCTGGTGGCTCAGATGGTAAAGAACCTGCCTGCAATGTGGAAGACCTGAGTTTGATCCTCCAGTTGGGAAGATCCCTTGGAGAAGGGAATGGAAATCCAATCCATTATTCTTGCCTGGAGAATCTCATGAACAGAGGAGCCAAGAGTCAGACATGACTGAGTGACTAACATACACACACACACACACACACACACACATAATGTTTCAGAGCATGTGCATCATTTTACATTCACATCAATAAAGTCCCAGGATTCCAATTTCCTCACTATCTCCCCAACAACTCCCAAATCATACAATGGACAACACCACGAGTGAGCCCTAACATTTGTACTTTAGGTGATGATGGTATGTCAATGTAGGTTCATCAATTGTAGCAAATGTACCATTTGAGATGGTTGTTGATAATGGGGGAAGCTATGCATGTGTAGGGGCCAAAGGTATGTGAAATAGCTCTGTACTTCTCTCTCAATTTTAATGAAAACCTAAAACTTATCTAAAATGAAGTCTTTAAAAAAAAAGATTTGAAAATGTAAACACAACATTTCTCAGCATTTCTTTATGGCTACAGTGAGTCTGTTGAATGGGTTGAATTGAACCTATGGGAATGGGCCAACAATTGCATTTGGACAGTGTCATCTGAGAGAATTAATATACTTATTTTTAACAGCCTCAAATGAAACAGTCTATTTTACTTCCTTCTAGAAATCTCTCATAGTAGTTATTCCTTAGCTCTACCTGCAAATGAAACAGTAGACATTTGATATTCATTTATTAAATCTCTGGGATGCTATTTGCAGTGAAAATGCTATCCAAGCTATCACTAGCAGTATTTAATGCAACTTTTAAAATAATTGGTATGAGAATAAGCTGACAACTTAGCAAAGAATGTTGGGAGGTGAACAAACTTTTTGGAACCATATTGCTTTTCTTTGACAGACTCAGAAAGGATAAACTTGTAAGGGAAAAAAAAAAAACACTTTTCAAATTGGCTGATTTAACAGCCTCTTCTCACTAGAGAAAAATCTCTTCAGTCTGATGAGGATAAAGCAATCTAAATGGAAATATTGGTTCCCACAGATTTCTATCGGCTTTGATGATAAAACCTTCTGCCTCATCTATTGCCTTTTGATCTAGCTGAGAAAGGATGCTGGGAGAGGCTTGGGCCAGGCTCCTTCAATGACCAGCTGCTGATACAGCTGTGGCTTGTTAAGGCCACAGGACAAGGAAAAGTTCCAGCATGTTTCCTGTTTTATCACATTCTTAAGTTAACATTATATTACTAAGAAAAGTGATATCCACACAGATGCAGAAATATGGTATTTACTGAAGGCCAAATGGATGGTAAAAATGAGAATCCAGCTACATATTTCAAGAAATTATTAAGATGTAAAAGCTTATCAATACCACCTTTATTCCAATGTAGCAATTTGAAACAAAGATCTGCTTTTAGATAGTTTACTCGTATAAGATTGATGTGGAGAGAGTCTGAAGTCTCCAGAGAAACATACTTTCTGCTCTCAAGTATCCAGATGGATTTGCATCCTAGATCCAACCTCAGAGGCTTAAGGAATGCTGCAGAAGGCCTCCAGCTGATAGGGGGGATCTTAACTATGACTCTCCCTGCTTTCCATTAAGGAAATGAGAAGCAACTCACTTTTTACAAGGTGTTAACTAAGCTTGGCTGAGCAGCCCAACTGAAAAATCAAACATGCCCAAACACTTCATGTTTATGAAAACAAACTCCATTAACGTGCCTGGCTTCCCTTTTCATAAAATTGCAGATGATTTACTGCATATCTTAGTGCAGTTCCAATTTTCCTGTAAAATGCATGTTCGGTATTATGTTTGGCACATTTTAGGCGATCCATGTGTGATTGTTGAATTGAATTAGAATTGATTTGTTTTCCATGAAAATTATAATGGAGGATTTTATAGAACCAGTGACTATCCAACTGGCATAAAAGAGAGTATTTATACAAGCTATGAGAACTGGTATGTACTCCTAAAAGGAAGTTAAACATATTTTTTTAATACCACAGTGTTCACCCTTCCAAAGTTGGACTTAAAAGGAAGAAGAACAAATTCTCTAACAACATGCTCCATCAAGTTGCATCTCATTACAACGAGTCATTCAGAGTCATTTAAGTGTCTCCAAACCCCTATATATCTTATTATTTAAATTATGCTAGTAAACACAATTCTAGAATTTTCTCATTAAAAACATTCTTTCCAGGATAATATCTACTCTCTCTTTGTCCATTAAAAAAAGATATTCAGTAATAAAGCATTCTCTCCACATAGCCAAAGGCACGTTTCTGCTCTTTTCTAACTCTCTACCATTGTTCTAAAGAGGAGAATGGATCGAGAATAGGGAGATCCACAACTGTCCGGTCACTTCTCTAGAGCTATGGTCTGTTCCCAAGTGGGATGTTTGCACCCAGGACGGGGCAAGTCAAGGCTTCAGACTACGGACAAATGTCATTTGAATTGTTATTTAAATTTATTTTCATCTAAAGTTAAGAAGAAATTGAATAAAGACATATGCATACATATGTATATGGAGGCTTCCCTGGTGGCTCAGATGGTAGAGTCTACCTGCAATACAGTAGGCACAGGAGAAGTGCCTGAGTCGGGAAGATTCTGGAGGAGGGAATGGCAACCCACTTCAGTATTCTTGTCTGGAGAGTCTCATGGACAGAGAAGCCTGATGGGCTACAGTCCATGGGGTCACAAAGAGATGGACACAACTGAGCGACTAAGCATGCAGAGGCACACATATTTGGCAGGTTAAGATAAATTATGTTCCTCTATAGCCATTAAAGTGGTATAGTTCCTTGAATTTTTAGTTCAGTTAAGTAAATAAAACTAAACTTTATTGATTTGTCACTTGCACACTCTAGGTCTTGCAATCGATTTAAAACACCCTCAGTGTTTTACCCTCAGTGCCAAAAGCCACGTGGAAGGGATAATTGTACAATTTGCTTTCAGTCCTAAAGACTGTTGGTTTTTGAGAATCAGAGTCTAGAAGAGTTTTCAATTTAGGATAATCAAGCTAAAATTATAATCATAGTCTTCAAATATTTGTGGAGCACTTAGTATGATCCACTGAATATACAAAAGTTAATAAATATTATTTAGTATCTCCTTCTCTCAAGCATTAGGTAATGAGATCAAGTGATGAACAAAGTAGAATTGGTGATTCCTATCTTTATGGAGTTTAGAGGCTAGTGGCAAAAAGACGCAAGCTGAAATAAAATGGAGAAAGTTTCAAGCAAGATATGAACAAAGCCTTGTAGATAGTTTCTCCATGATTACCCCCTCTCTGCTCCTTCTTTCAGATTTCCACTGCTTTGGCCTTTTGGGCCGCTCCTCAGCCCCCTCTGTGAAAAGGCAATGGCACTCCACTTGCCTGGAAAATCCCATGGATGGAGAAGCCTGGTGGGCTGAAGTCCATGGGGTCGCGAAGAGTCTGACATGACTGAGCGACTTCACTTTCACTTTTCAGTTTCATGCACTGGAGAAGGAAATGGCAACCCACTCCAGTGTTCTTGCCTGGAGAAGCCCAGGGAAGGGGCAGCCCAGTGGGCTGCCGTCTGTGGAGTCACACAGAGTCGGGCACGACTGAAGCAACTTAGCAACAGCAGCAGCAGCAGCCCCTTCTGTATGTATTTTACTTGACCAACCTCATTTAGGTGACATGGATAATAATGAGTTTAATTTGATTGAAAAAGGCCCCGATGCTGGGAAAGATTAAAGACAGAAGGAGAATAGGGCCAGAGAGGATGAGATGGTTGGATGGCATCACCAATTCAATGGACGTGAACTTGGGCAAACTCCGGGAGATGGTGAGGGACTGGGAAGCCTGGTGTGCTGTAGGCCATGGCATCATGAAGAGTCTAACACAACTTGGTGACTGAACAACAACAGTTTGATTAATCCTGGCCTTTCTGAAGTTTTTCCCTGGAAATATAACAGGAAATGAGTTATCCACAGAAAACCTGAAGAAGGGAAGCCAGGGGCAGGAACTGGGAAAGCCAGAGTAGGCAAGAGGTGAAGGATTTTTATGAGTTAGGCTTCTGAGAGAAACAAAAATAATTTCACAGAGAGCAGCAAGCTCTGAAAGTCACAGGTAGGAAACCCTGTGGGTCCCACTCCTGTTGGATATTTCCTTTCACTTGAATGATTCTTAAATGATTCAAAGTAATTATCTTTTATTTATTGTAATTTTATTTTCATTTATTTTTGACCATGCTGGGTCTTTGTTGCTGCACACGGGGTTTCTCTAGTCGTGGTGAGCAGGGCTACTCTCTGTTGCGATGTATGGGCTTCTCATTCCAGTGACTTCTCTTCTTGTGGAGCCTCAGTTCTAGGTGCATGGGCTTAGGTACCCTGAGGCTTGTGTGATTGTCCAGGTCCAGGGATAGAACCCATATCCCCTGCATTGGCAGGTGGATTCCTAATCACTGGACCACCCAGGAAGTCAGTCCCTAATAACCATTTTAAACTCATGGATTCTCTTAGATTGGAAGTCTCTTTGGATGGTCATGGAGACTTCCTTCTGATTTTTTAAGCTCAGCTTCTTCCCAATTAGCACAAGGCTCAATATAGAGTGAGAAGTTAGTCCTTCCAGAAGCAGTTATTGGATGGTACCTCAAACAAGTGACAGTCATGTGGGGGACACAGAGGTGTATGTACAAAGCAGTAACATGCCATTTTGACTGAAGGAGAGAGGACTCACTTATCTCCCTCTTACAAATGCTTAGAAATGCTGTGAGCATTGGATATTTGAAAAATGACTTTGAGAGATTGCTTTCAGCCACCAGGCAGCACCAACAAATATATCGTGTCGATATAATATTATTAGGTTTCCACCGCATATCTTCAGTCACAGCCTTGTCTGTGTTACGCACTATCCTTTGCAAAGCCTTCAGGAGACTCTATGGTGGGTAGTGATGTAGGAAGAGATGCGAAGAGTTGCCCATTTCTCAGACGTGTGGGTGCACTTTGTGGGAATGGTGATGATCGTAATCACGACGATAATGATAAGGTCCCCAGCTGTCGGCTGAAANAAAAAAATTGTAATATATACATATAACATAAAGTTTACCATCATAACCACTCTTATGTGTACAATTCAGTGACATTAAGTACATTTACATTGTTGTGGTATGCTGTGCTCAGTCTCAGTTGTGTCCAACTCTTTGTGACGGTGTAGATTGTAGCCTGCCAGGCTCCCCCATCCATGGGACTATCCAGGCCAGAATACTGGAGTGGGTTGCCATCTCCTCCTCCAGGGGAACTGAAGGATCTCCCAACCCAGGGATTGAACCATATCTCCTGCAGTTTCTGCAGTTGGTAGGCAGTTTATTTACCACTGAGTCATCTAGGAAGCCCTGCGTTTACACTGTTATACAATGATCTTAACCATGTTCTCTCTCTCGCTCCCACAGAATGGAAGGTACTGAGGTAGACAGGTTTGCATGTTGTGGTTATTGATATGTGCATATACAACAGTGTCTGGAAGATGTTAGGCTCTCAAGAACTATTTGCTGACTAAGTGATTTTTAAGAAGTGAGTATGGGAACTCACTCCAGAGTGCCTTAGTGAAGGGTCAAAACATCCTGAGCTCAAGATGATGCATTATTTATCACCTGCTATTTCTATGGTCATGTGGATTCTACTTTTAAGTATAGGTTCTTGGGACTTCCCTGGCAGTCCAGTGGTTAAGACTCCTCGCTTCCCCTGCAGGGGGCACAAGGTTCGATCCCTGGTGGGGAAACTCTCTGCATGCTGCTTAGCATGGCCAAAAGAGAGGAAAAAAAAAGTACAAGTTCTCTCTGTCTGCTCCTTTTTAGACAGATAGAACGGAGACCCATCAAAGTGAGCTGAGGGAAGGGGACAGCAACAGGAAAGGGGTTCAGAGGATGCTGAGGAGTGAGGGGATGATCTGTTCTATAGGGCCCTGTTGTCCATTGTAAGGATTTGGGCTTGAGTCCAAGCGAAGTGGGTGCCACTGGAAAGTTTTCAGGAGTCGAGTGGCTTGATCTGACATATATTTGAACAGAATCTCTTGAGGTGCTGTGTGAAAAATAAACTAGAGGGGTGAAAAGGCCAAACCTGAAGACCAGTGAAGAGACCACGACAGTAATCCAACACACAGGTGGTGATGGCTTGGGGTTGAGCAGCAGCAGCAGAGGTTCTGAGAACAGGTCAGGCTGAGGGTGTCTTTTGAAGGCATAGCCACTGGGACCCCCTGATGGACTGGACGTGATGTTTGACAGAAGCAGAAGGGATCAAGGAAGATGATAGTGCTTTTGCCCTGAGCAAATGGAAGAAGGGAAATGGCATTTATTGAGACAGGAAAAACCTGGTTGTTGAATGGTTGAGGATGTTTAAAAAATACTTTGGGGACTTTAATGCATTTTCAGATCATGTTTCTTCCTTCAGTGAGACAGGAGGGTAGTGGTGGTGGATACTAATCATTTCACTGTTGATTGTGTAAGTCAGCAAGGCTGTGAGCAGGCTTTAGAGGGGTTGATTTTTGTTTCTACTCTTGAGATTAAATACGATCCAGTACAAAGAATATTCAGGATATCTATCAAGGAAGGAAAAGATTTTATTATAGCAGATTAATGAACACATTAAGATGAGATCATTTAGTGTTTTACTATGAAATTCTCCAAAAGAAATGAAGTAGTTTTGGTGTCTATTGGTCATCTTAAATTCACTGATACCAGGAAACTGTAAATTAAATATATGTAAGCATACAAAGTGGGAACCACTAGCAAAAACAAGATCAGAGTGACAAGAAGCACACTATGTTAGACTGAAAACGTTACACACACATAACTCTGAAGTCACACTAATTTCTGCAAGTTAAATCTTAAGGAGTGTGTTACTGATTTCAAATTTGTGGAAAATCTGTACAAACATGGTATGGTTAATATTATGGCCTTTGTTAAGGAAAAAAAAAAAATTAGGGACACATTCATCTCCTTTGATCCAGAACTCCACTTTTACTAATTTCTCCTGAGGTGACATTAAGAATATGCACAAAGATTTACCTCCCAGAGTGTTCCTCAGGGCTTTTGTTATAATAAAAATTGGAGACCATTTAAACAGCTAAATCTAGAGTATTTGAATAAATGATGCACATTCATTCAGTGGAATACTATACAGCCAGTTCAAAGCTTATTGTCAAAGTGCACGTATTAGTACACAAAAACCTGCCTGACATATTGAGTGAAAAAAGTTAGAAAACAAAATTACATATGACCNGGGCTTTTGTTATAATAAAAATTGGAGACCATTTAAACAGCTAAATCTAGAGTATTTGAATAAATGATGCACATTCATTCAGTGGAATACTATACAGCCAGTTCAAAGCTTATTGTCAAAGTGCACGTATTAGTACACAAAAACCTGCCTGACATATTGAGTGAAAAAAGTTAGAAAACAAAATTACATATGACCCCATTTGAAGACTTGTGCAGTTAATCTATGTTGAACAGAAAAATTCTGCAAACAGATACCACAAAATGGTAACTGGTTATCACTTTATGGACAGTTTCTATGATTATCTCTATTTACTAAAATAAATCTGTACTACATTTATAATAAAAATATATAAATGCATGGAACAACAGTGATTACATTAGACAGAGATTTTCATGCTTTAGAAAGATACACAAATCTTGTTTTCCCTGGAGACACACCCTTGTTCATGCATCACAGGATAAACCTTTAACAGCATATTATTACTGGCACTCCCTGTTTACAGAATTTCTGATTGCTGCTACTGCTGCTGCTCCATTGCTTCAGTCATGTCCAACTCTGTGCGACCCCATAGACAGCAGCCTACCAGGCTCCCCCATCCCTGGCATTCTCTAGGCAAGAACACTGGACTGGGCTGCCATTGCCTTATTCAGTGCATGAAAGTGAAAGGTGAAAGTGAAGTCGCTCACTTGTGTCAGACTCTTCAGGACTCCCTGGACTGTAGCCTACCATGCTCCTCCATCCAGGGGATTTTCAAGGCAAGAGTACTAGAGTGGGGTGCCACACTGCCTTCTCCGATTTCTGATTGAGATTAGGATAAATAATGAGTTGCCAAATTCAGGGCTCTCACAAAAGCCCTTCCAATG
>SJYA01012117.1:0-11872 GCA_006410615.1 Neotragus moschatus
ACCCCACTCAGGGTGTCACGGACCCTCCTGCATAAAATAGGTAGGGAAAGAGGGGTGGGAAGTTTTGGGTTGAAAAGAAACCTGGTTGAAGGGTTGAAAGAAACCCAGTTGAGGGGTTGAAAAGAAACCCGGTCGAGCGGTTGAAAAGAAACCCCCTTTACAAAGGTTGAAATGAAACCTTCTTTACAAGACTTAAACCTTTCCCTATACAAACCTCTGTCAAGGTAGACTTTTCTATAACTCTTAATTCTCTGACACCGGTAATAATGAGTCAAAAGAATGACAACTCTTTATAGAAGTAATTTTGTAACTGTTAGACAAAAGAAAAATTAAAGTTAAAAGGCTAGTGTTACAAGAGCAATGTCCTTAGTTTTCAAAAGAGAGTGCTAGTAATTTAAATACTTGGGTGAAGGTATAAAAACAGCTAAAAACTTATTATANTAATAATGAGTCAAAAGAATGACAACTCTTTATAGAAGTAATTTTGTAACTGTTAGACAAAAGAAAAATTAAAGTTAAAAGGCTAGTGTTACAAAAACAATGTCCTTGGTTTTCAAATAAGATACTGTTAATTTAAACACTTGGGTGAAGGTATAAAAACAGCTAAAAACTTATTATACTTTGCATGAGCCAGAAAAAGTTCCTGTAGATGCTTTTGCTCTGTGAAATATGATTAAAAATGTTCTGGACCCCCGTCATGAGGCTGTTAGGTTAGTTGGCCTATGGGAGAGGCTATAGCAGTGGATGGTAGTGGGTCTCCACCTTCTACGCAGATCATATTTTCTGCCATTGACTGATGAAAAGAGGGAGACTATGTTCTTCCTCCCGAGGAAGGAGAGTGCTTACAGGAGGCAGCGGCCGAGTACCCTGGCAGGCCCCCTCCCCCTCTACACAAACCAAACCTTTAAGAATTTCTTATTTAAGGCGACCACTGTAACCTCTGCTTGTGCCTCCCCAGGGCTTAAGAACTCCCCACTTTGCCTCCAAAACCTCCCAGAACATTGTCTAAGATTGAGAAAGATAGGGAAAATATTTTTGAGCAAAAGAGCTTTTAAAACAGGGCCTGCTCCTCGCAAAAAATCCCCTCAGGAGGGCCTCACCCAAACAAAAAAGAGAAAAGATAGAGAGAGAAAAAGAAAAAAGAGAAAAAGAAAAAAAATAATAATCGTAATAAGAAGGATTTTACAAATCAAAAATGTTTCTCTTGTGACCAAATGGGGCAAGTTTTGTCGGCAGTGTCCTGCTAAACAGAAAAAAAGCTGCGCCAATTAACCCCAGGACTTAGCAGCAGCAGCAGCCCAGGCTAGGAAAAAAGCAGAGCGAAAAGGAGGCTTGGCAACAATATTAACCCTTGATGTGCCGGTTACTCTGATTCCAAGGGGAATGGCTAGCCCCCTTCCTGAGGGCATTGTAAGACTTGTACTAGGGTGTAGCTTGCTTTCTTTACAAAATATTTCGGTGGTGTCTGGTGTAGTAGATTCTGATTCTACTGGGGAAATTAAAGTTTTGACCCTACTGCCTGCTAAAATTGTGCAAATTAATAAAGGTCAAAGAAGAGCACAGCTTTTGCTTTTACCTTATTATCAGATAGGAAAAACCTTGACTTCTCAAGCTAGGAGCCCCAGATGATTTGAATCTAGTGATCTAGCTTTTTGGGTACAGAAAATTACAGCTTCTAGGCCTTTAAAAGATTTTTCAATTTCAAGGATATATATAATGTCAGGGCTGTTAGACAATAGAGCAGACGTTTCTTGCATTGCTGAGAAAGACTAGCCCAGCTCTTGGCCAACATATACTACTGAAAATGAGTTGGTGGGATTAGAGAAAGTGGTATGCAGGATGAAAATGGTACAGAGAAATAGGTGAGAGAGAGTTGAAAACCTTGGAGAGTAGTGAATTCCCCATTGCTGTAGGTATTCAAGCAAAGATTAGATGGTAAAGAGCTACAGACCAGATTTAGGTTACAAAAAGATAATTGGAAAAGCTTATAAAGATATTGTNTTAATAAATAAATACTTCTAAGACGCCGACTCCGTCCACGCTTCGAATCACCCTGGATCCACCGGGGCTAGACCCCAGCAAGTGGCACCCAGAAAAGGCTATTCGAAGGTAGATCTCCCCCAGTGCGCAGTTTTCGGGACAGATAGGACCCCACTCAGGGTGCCGCGGACCCCCCTGCATAAAATAGATAGGGAAAGAGGGGTGGGAAGTTTTGGGTTGAAAAGAAACCCGGTTGAGGGGTTGAAAAGAAATCCGGTTGAGGGGTTGAAAAGAAACCCGGTTGTAAGGTTGAAACAAATCTGCTTTCTAGAGGTTGAAACAATCCTGCTATCTTAGGGTTGAAAAGAAACCCCCTTTACAAAGGTTGAAATGAAACCTTCTTTACAAGACTTAAATCTTTCCCTATACAAATCTCTGTCAAGGTAGACTTTTCTATAACTCTTAATTCTCTGACACGGGTAATAATGAGTCAAAAGAATGACAACTCTTTAAAGAAGTAATTTTGTAACTGTTAGACAAAAGAAAAATTAAAGTTAAAAGGCTAGTGTTACAAGAGCAATGTCCTTAGTTTTCAAAAGAGAGTACTATTAATTTAAATACTTGGGTGAAGGTATAAAAACAGCTAAAAACTTATTATACTTATTATACTTTGCATGAGCATGGTTAGGGCTAGGGCTAAGGCTAGGGTTAGCATTAGGGTTAAGGCTAGGGTTAGTACTAGGGCTATGTTAGTGTTAGCGTTAGGGTNGAGTACTGGTCATTTTAATACTTGGGTGAAGGTATAAAAACAGCTAAAAACTTATTATACTTATTATACTTTGCATGAGCTAGAAAAAGTTCCTGTAGATGCTTTTGCTCTGTGGAATATGTTTAAAAATGTTCTGGATCCCCGTCATGAGGCTGTTAGGTTAGTTGGCCTATGGGAGAGGCTGTAGCAGTGGATGGTAGTGGGTCTCCACCTTCTACGCAGATCATATTTTCTGCTATTGGCCAAGAAAAAGACGGAAACTATGTTCTTCCTCCTGAGGAAGGAGAGTGCTTACAGGATGCAGAGGCCAAGCGCCCTGGCAGGCCCTCTCCCCCTCTACACAAACTAAACTTTTAAGAATTTCTTATTTAAGGCGACCACTGTAACCTCTGCTTGCGCCTCCCCAGGGCTTAAGAATTCCCCAATTTGCCTCCAAAAACCTCCCAGAACATTGTCTAAGGTTGAAAAAGATAGGGAAAATATTTTTGAGCAAAAGAGCTCTTAAAACACAGCCTGCCCCTTGCAGAAAATCCCCTCAGGAGGGCCTCACCCAAATAAAAAAGAGAAAATAAAGAGAAAAAGAGAAAAAGGAAAATAAAAAAGAGAAAAAGAAAGAAAAATAATCGTAATAAGAAGGATTTTACAAATCAAAAATATCTCTTGTGGCCAAATGGATCAAGTTTTGTCGGCAGTGTCCTGCTAAACAGAAAAAAAAGCCGCGCCAATTAACCCCAGGACTTAGCAGCAGCAGCAGCAGCAGCCCAGGCTAGGGAAAAAGCGGAGCGAAAAAGAGACTTGGCAACAATATTAACTCTTGATGTGCCGGTTACTCTGATTTCAAGGGGAATGGCTAGCCCCCTGCCTGAAGGCATTGTGAGACTTGTGCTGGGGTGTAGTTTGCTTTCTTTTCAAAATATTTCGGTGGTGTCTGGGGTAGTAGATTCTGATTATACTGGAAAAATTAAAGTTTTGATCCTGCTGCCTGCTAAAACTGTGCAAATTAATAAAGGTCAAGGGNATGGCTAGCCCCCTGCCTGAGGGCATTGTAAGACTTGTGCTAGGGTGTAGCTCACTTTCTTTTCAAAAAATTTCGGTGGTGTCTGGTGTAGTAGATTCTGATTCTACTGGGGAAATTGAAGTTTTGATCCTGCTGCCTGCTAAAACTGTGCAAATTAATAAATGTCAAGAGATAGCACAGTTTTTGCTTTTACCTTATTATCAGATAGAAAAATCCTTGACTTCTCAAGCTAGGGGACCTTGAGGATTTGAATCTAGTGATCTAGCCTTTTGGGTGCAGAAAATTACAGCTTCTAGGCCTTTAAAAGATTTTTCCATTTCAAGCATATAAAATGTCAAGGCTGTTAGACAATAGAGCAGACGTTTCTTGCATTGCTGAGAAAGACTAGCCCAGCTCTTGGCCAACATATACTACTGAAAATGAGTTGGTAGGATTAGAGAAAGTGGTATGCAGGATGGAAATGCTACAGAGAAATAGATGAGAGAGAGTTGAAAACCTTGGAGTGTAGTGGGTTCCCCGTTGCTGTAGGTATTCAAGCAAAGATTAGATGGTAAAGAACTACAGACCAGATTTAGGTTACAAAAAGATAATTGGAAAAGTTTATAAAGATATTGTGCAACAGCTTTTTACTTGCTTCTTATGTTTAAGTCTAGCAAAAATTTTAAAACTCGTAATGTCTCTTTAAAGCTGCAGAGAGATTGTTTAGTAACTTTAAATGATTTCCAGAAATTATTAGGATATTAATTAGATGTGCCAACATTTAAAACTGACTACTGAAGATTTAAAGCCTTTTGTTTGATTGTTTAAAAAGCGATCTTAATCCCAGTCCTAAGAAGTTGACTACCGAGGCAGAGTTCCGTGTAATAAACAACAGTGTGTATATTTTGTTAGGACGAGAACACACTGTACACATTTGTCAAAATTTGGCAGTAGACTGGTTGAGAATGTCATCTATATTCTGAAAGGATCATTTTAATTAATGAAGAAAAATAAAATTCAGCATGGAAACTAATTATTTGTAATCAATTCACCTACTAAAATGAATTATGCAATTTATGATTGTTTTGATGACCTAGAGGCTGCCTGGAGGGTTGGAAAAAAAAATATATATATATATGCAGTTTTGGGGCTACTGACAGCAAAAATAACAACGTAAGGTGGGCCTCGAGCTACACAGTCTCTATGCAGACAAGTGTGTTTGTCCTATTTTCCTTCTGTCACTCTGCAGTTGCTTTTATACAAAAGTGAATGCTGATACTCAGGCTTTCTAAAAGTAAAAATGTATGTATATTTTTCACCGAAATTTTGAAGACGGAAAATTGAAGTCATAAAATCCTATAATGCTCCTTTTAGAAGTTACTTTAAAATCATGTATGCTAAACTCAATGAGAAAGTGTTCTCAGATTAATGATTGTTTAACTGTTTCTACTTGTTTTTACCTAAATATTCATGAAAATAAAATATAGTTTAATTTTTAAATAAAAGACTCAAAATAATCATATAATCTTTCCAGATGCTACCTTAAAATCAGTTCAGTTCCTCACCTGAAGTCCTACTTTGGGATCTGCCTCTTTCAATTTTAGATTTTAAANGGCCTCGAGCTACACAGTCTCTATGCAGACAAGTGTGTTTGTCCTATTTTCCTTCTGTCACTCCGCAGTTGCTTTTATACAAAGGTGAATGCTGATGCTCAGGCTTTCTGGAAGTAAAAATGTATTTATATTTTTTCACCGAAATTTTGAAGACGGAAAATTGAAGTCATAAAATCCTATAATGCTCTTTTTAGAAGTTATTTTAAAATCATGTACGCTAAACTCAATGAGAAAGTGCTCTAAGATAAATGACTGTTTAACTGTTTCTACTTGTTTTTACCTAAATATTCATGAAAATAAATAAAAATATAGTTTGATTTTTTAAATAAAAGACTCGGAATAAACATATAATCTTTCCAAATGCTACATTAAAATCAGCTCAATTCCTCACCTGAAGTCCTACTTTGGGAGCTGCCTCTTTCAATTTTAGATTTTAAATGACTTTATTTGTCCATCAACTTCACGCAGAGCATCTTTTACTTAGAATGATAACCTACTTCAACTAATATTCTTATGTTAGTGATTTTCAAACTGCAAGATTTAGAAACAGAAAAGTTCCAGAAGTTAAGCTGTTGAAAGTGAAAATTTAGGGAAATTTTGTAATATGCAAATACTCACATTTTTAGTAGCCATGATAAATTTAAAGGCGTTTTGTTAGTGTAAGAATGTAAAATGTTTATTAAGCTTTTACTTGCTCATAAATTTATCATGTTTAGTATATTTATAAAAGGGTAGGGATGAAATAAGGCAGAAAACATTTTAGGAAAAAAATCATTCTATTACTGTTTTGTAATATAACTTTTACTTCTTAAACTTTCTTCCTGCCTTGGCTACAAAAGCAGAGAAGGTGAGATAGAGAGAGAGCAAGGTATTTAGATCTAAAGAGCTAAACCTAGGTTATTTTGAGCTCAATTCCATGTACTGAGGTGGTTTTAGCTTCAGGTACGTGGTTAAAGGCAGAGTTGGCTTTTGTTAAAATAGTTGAGGCTTTAAATGATCAGTTAATGAAGATTAATATTACCAAAAAGATGAGATTAAATTATTCTTGCCACAAAATATATAACAACAGGATGCTTGTAACAAGAAGGCCCATGGGTTCCATCTACCAGGGACCCCAAGAAAAATAGTTTTATCTTATCCCAGCTTGGTGGCACAATTAATTATAATAGGAAGAAAAACAAGTGTGGAACTTTTTGGAAAAGAAGTAGCAAATATATTAATTCCTTTCAATAAGGATCAACTACAAGTCTTTTACAAAATAGTGATGATTGGCAAGTTGCCCTGATAGATTCCAGGGGTCAAATTTTGTTTCATTTGCCCTCAAGCCCCCATAATAATTAAAAGTGCAAAAATGTAGATTGGCGGTTTGAGGATACTTATAAAACTTCCCAACTCTACGTAGTTCCTTCGTTCCCCTTTACCCTATGGGGGAGGGACGTGCTGTTTCAAATAGGAAATGCTGAGAAAAGGGAATTGTCAATTTCTTAGTTGGTGGTACAACTAACAATACTTCATATATTGATATAAAAACATAGTATAAATATATTTGTCTAATTACAGTTTGCCTAATTGGATATGGGTATAAATAAAATATAATACAGGTTAATGTCTAAACTAGAAGAAACTTGAAACCCTCATGTTATGTTAATTCTTAAATGTAATATTTCTAACTTGTGACAAGACAGATTGGTAGGCAGCCATTTTTATGTCTTTAAATAACTGGGGACATAGTTAAAATTTTATACATCAAATGATTGCTAAGGAATGTTGCAGGTGAGATGTGGTTATTTTTAGTTTATTTGAAATGTCTTGAGGTGAGAGGAAGAGAGAGAACAAATATTTAAATTCAGAAAACTCTAAACCTATTGATAAGAAATTATAATTTTCACTTATGTTATCTTTAAGGATATAAAAGGTTGGTAAATTGGTGTAAACTGAGACATAACCATTGGTGATCATGGGGACTGGTAATTAAGTCTGCAGAAAAAAATTACTATCTAGTATTTTAAAAATAAGATCCTGAAGATTTTGTTTAATTGCATCAATTTCTGTATTTTATGTGCATTTAAAAACTGCAGTAAGTTGAATGGGTTAATCTTGTCATTAATATAAGTAATTGAGTCTGTAGATTGTGATCTCCCCAAACTGAAAAATACAGTACGTGTTCGTTATGGTTGTAGTGTTGGCAAAGCACTAATTTGCAGAATATGAAGGAATTACACAGTGGATAAAAAACAAAAAGAGGGGGATATATCTAATTCTATTTATAGATCTATACTTAATTAATTCATATATAAATTAATATGTATGCTATATATATGCATATTGAATATATACTGTATAGTTATATACATAGTGTGTATACTGCAGTAGTATAATGTGTATGTGGCTGATATTAATTGGTATAGATTGGCATGCAGTGATAACATGTTATATATATTGTGTGTGTGTGTGACATGTGTTATTACAGTACATTGGTTTCTGTTGGTTGGTATTGTGTGCATGTTGTCTTGCTGCAAAATATATATTAATATATTAATTATAAAGATTAATTCAAGTATATTGATTCATTAAATTGTTTAGTAAAGAGCCATAAAAAATTTTAATTCCATATAACAGAACAACTTGATGCTCTTCTAATGTTTCATGATTTGGCAGATTGCTATAGGAAATTATTGTGGTCAAATCTTGCATCATTCACCCTCACATGTTTTGTTAATTTCAAAAATTAAGAGAGGAGAATTTAAATATAGCATTCCTCCATCAGATTTTACATCATGCTCTCTCTGTAATAAATTAAATGCTGATTTGTCTGGAAGAATAGAGTGTAAAACCGTTGATAAAGTAGAAAGACCTCCTCTCCAAATAATGAAAAAATCCCGACCAATATTAACTGCAGGTCGAGAAAGTGTATTTTTTCTACAGGGCGCAGATTCGCCAATTTGGATCCCGAACAGGCTGATTCGTCATGTCGTAGTCTCCCAAGCACCTGGTTCCTCCATCGCCAAGACCACAGAAAAAAAAAAAAAAGAGAGAAAAAGGGCACTCTTCTGCCGCCGCCACCGCCAGGGAACAGTGGTGTGTCAGGAGCCGTGGGCGGGGCCAGCCCGACTGACTGATGGGACCCAGTGCGCATCGCTTGCAGCCGACCTGAAGCGGAGGGCGGGGTGAGGGCCGCCGCTCCTGCCGGCAGGAGAGGCAAGAAAAACATTGAGATTCCAGCAGGACTGACAGCTGCTGCAGCGCAAACTCCAANTTTAAATACTTGGGTGAAGGTATAAAAACAGCTAAAAACTTATTATACTTATTATACTTTACATGAGCCGGAAAAAGTTCCTGTAGATGCTTTTGCTCTGTGGAATATGATTAAAAATGTTCTGGACCCCCGTCATGAAGCTGTTAGATTAGTTGACCTATGGGATAGGCTATAGCAGTGGATTGTAGTGGGTCTCCACCTTCTACGCAGATCATATTTTCTGCTATTGGTGAAGAAAAAGAGGGAAACTATGTTCTTCCTCCCGAGGAAGGAGAGTGCTTACAGGACGCAGCGCCCGAGCGCCCTAGCAGGCCCCCTCCCCCTCTACACAAACCAAACTTTTAAGAATTTCTTATTTAAGGCCACCACTGTAACCTCTGCTTGCGCCTCCCCAAGGCTTAAGAATTCCCCAAGTTGCCTCCAAAAACCTCCCAGAACATTGTCTAAGGTTGAAAAAGATAGGGAGAATATTTTTGAGCAAAAGAGCTTTTAAAACACAGCCTGCCCCTTGCAGAAAATCCCCTCAGGAGGACCTCACCCAAATAAAAAAGAGAAAATAAAGAGAAAAAGAGAAAAAGGAAAATAAAAAAAGAGAAAAATAATCGTAATAAGAAGGATTTTACAAATGAAAAATATCTCTTTTGGCCAAATGGAGCAAGTTTTGTCGGCAGTGTCCTGCTAAACAGAAAAAAAAAAAAAAAAAAAAAAAAAAAAGCCTCGCCAATTAACCTCAGGACTTAGCAGCAGCCCAGGCTAGGAAAAAAGCAGAGCGAGAAGGAGACCTGGCAACATTATTAACCCTTGATGTGCCGGTTATTCTGATTCCAAGGGGAATGGCTAGCCTCCTGCCTGAGGGAATTGTAAGACTTGTGCTAGGGTGTAGTTTGCTTTCTTTCAAAAAATTTCGGTGGTGTCTGGTGTAGTAGATTCTGATTATACTGGAAAGATTAAAGTTTTGATCCTGCTGCCTGCTAAAACTGTGCAAATTAATAAAGGTCAAGAGATAGCACAGTTTTTGCTTTTACCTTATTATCAGATAGGAAAAACCTTGACTTCTCAAGCTAGGGAAACTAGAGGATTGAAATCTAGTGATCTAGCCTTTTGGGTGCAGAAAATTACAGCTTTTAGGCCTTTAAAAGATTTTTCAATTTCAAGGATATATATAATGTCAGGGCTGTTAGACAATAGAACAGATGTTTTTTGCATTGCTGAGAAAGACTAGCCCAGCTCTTGGCCAACATATACTACTGAAAATGAGTTGGTAGGATTAGAGAAAGTGGTATGCAGGATGGAAATGCTACAGAGAAATAGGTGAGAGAGAGTTGAAAACCTTGAGAGTAGTGAGTTCCCCGTTGCTGTAGGTATTCAAGCAAAGATTAGATGGTAAAGAGCTACAGACCAGATTTAGGTTACAAAAAGATAATTGGAAAAGTTTATAAAGATATTGTGCAACAGCTCTTTACTTGCTTCTCATGTTTAAGTCTGGCGAAAGTTTTAAAACTGATAATGTCTCTTTAAAGCTGCAGAGAGATTATTTACTAACTTTAAATGATTTCCAGAAATTATTAGGATATTAATTAGATGTGCCCATATTTAAAACTGACTACTGAAGATTTAAAGCCTTTTGTTTTATTGATTAAAAGGCAATCTTAATCCCAGTTCTAAGAAGTTGACTACCAAGGCAGAGTTCCATGTAATACACAACAGTGTGTATATTTTGTTAGGACGAGAACACACTGTACACATATGTCAAAATTTGGCAGTAGACTGGTTGAGAATGTCATCTATATTGTGAAAGGATCATTTTAATTAATGATNATTAAAGTTTTGATCCTGCTGCCTGCTAAAACTGTGCAAATTAATAAAGGTCAAGGGATAGCAGAGATTTTGCTTTTACCTTATTATCAGATAGAAATAACCTTGACTTCTCAAGCTAGGAGCTCCAGATGATTTAAAACTAGTGATCTAGCTTTTTGGGTGCAGAAAATTACAGCTTTTAGGACTCTAAAAGATTTTTCAGTTTCAAGGATATAAAATGTCAGGGCTGTTAGACACTAGAGCAGACGTTTTTTGTATTGCTGAGAAAGACTAGCCCAGCTCTTGGCCAACATATACTACTGAAAATGAGTTGGTGGGATTAAAAAAAGTGGTATGCAGGACGGAAATGCTACAGAGAAATAGGTGAGAGAGAGTTGAAAACCTTGGAGAGTAGTGAGTTCCCTGTTGCTGTAGGTATTCAAACAAAGATTAGATGGTAAAGAGCTACAGACCAGATTTAGGTTACAAAAAGATAACTGGAAAAGTTTATAAAGATATTGTGTAACAGCTCTTTACTTGCTTCTCATGTTTAAGTCTGGCAAAAGTTTTAAAACTGATAATGTCTCTTTAAAGCTACAGAGAGATTATTTACTAACTTTAAATGATTTCCAAAAATTATTACGGGATATTAATTGGATATGCCCACATTTAAAACTGACTACTGAAGATTTAAAGCCTTTTGTTTTATTGATTAAAAAGCAATCTTAATCCCAGCTCTAAGAAGTTGACTACCAAGGCAGAGTTCCATGTAATACACAACAGTGTGTATATTTTGTTAGGACGAGAACACACTGTACACATTTGTCAAAATTTGGCAGTAGACTGGTTGAGAATGTCAGCTATATTGTAAAAGGATCATTTTAATTAATGATGAAAAATAAAATTCAGCATGGTAAGTAATTATTTGTAATCAATTCACCTACTAAAATGAATTATGCAATTTATGATTGTTTTGATGACCTAGAGGCTGCCTGGAGGGTTGAAAAAAAATATATATATATGCAGTTTTGGGGCTACTGACAGCAAAAATAATAACGTAAGGTGGGCCTCGAGCTATAGAGTCTCTATGCAGACAAGTGTGTTTGTCCTATTTTCCTTTGGTCACTCTGCAGTTGCTTTTATACAAAAGTGAATGCTGATGCTGAGGCTTNAAAAAAAATATATATATATGCAGTTTTGGGGCTACTGACAGCAAAAATAATAACGTAAGGTGGGCCTCGAGCTATAGAGTCTCTATGCAGACAAGTGTGTTTGTCCTATTTTCCTTTGGTCACTCTGCAGTTGCTTTTATACAAAAGTGAATGCTGATGCTGAGGCTTTCTAAAAGTAAAAATGTATTTATATTTTTTCACCGAAATTTTGAAGATGGGAAATTGAAGTCATAAAATCCTATAATGCTCTTTTTAGAAGTTATTTTAAAATCATGTATGCTAAACTCA
>SJYA01012118.1:0-12050 GCA_006410615.1 Neotragus moschatus
GAGCTAGATATGTGGAGGGACTGATAGCAAAAGAGCAAAAGAGAATTTTTAAGAAGATGAAACATTACTCGATCTGTATCTTAAATATTCTGTTATTTACCCCAGTGAATATATTTGTCAAAACTTACCATATTCTACATTTAAAATAACTATATTTTATTTTATATACATTTTACCTCAAAGACTTAACTGAAAAAAACTGAAGCAAGAGTAAGGAGTATCATCCTAAAGTCATTGTTTTATGAGTTGATTTTTACTACACAAATGAAATCAACCATTGTCACGGCAGAGAAGGCTAAATTTTCTTCTTAAGTTTTACAAAAGTTTTCAAACATTAAAAAATTATTGAGACAATGAAGCTAATAATGTTAATGTAGAGGTGTAGCAGAGAATAGGAAGATGGAAAGCAGGGGAAAACAAGGCAAGGAAGAAGCAAATCAGCAAGCAGTCTTGAGTGGATGAAAGACTTGGTGAATGACTATACAGGCAAGAGCCTTTGTAGAGGCTCTTTTTAGAGCAATGCCAACATCCTCTAAGAAAAACTTCATGGGCCATGAGACCCGCAACTCCTAGGACCCATGTCTGAACTTTGGGAATCTGATCTCAGCCAAGTCAATCAGACACACACAGACACACACCCCTCCCCTACCAGCAAGCAGGTCAGCACAGACAAAGAGCAGTTCAGTCCTTGGGGAGGGTCACTCATGGGTGGGCTATCCTGGCTCCCCACGGCTGGCAGTTCCCCGATCTGTTCACTGCTGTGTCTCTGGATTCGGGCAACCCCTCCCATCCTAGTCCTTCAGAAATTGCTCCAATATAAGTTAGTTTTAGCTGCTCTAGATTTCCACATGAAATGGGGACATGCAGTATGGACTGTTATGTGAGGCTTCTTCCATTGAGTAAACTGGTATTTTGATTCATCCCTCTTGTTTGTTGCCTGTTATCAGGAGTTCTTTCTGTGATAGTTGAGCAGTATGAATTCTTTATGATTTGCTTTTCTATCCTCTTGTGGGTTGGCACCAGAGGTATTTCCAGATTTTACTAAAAACAAAGCTCTTTGCAAAAGTGCAAGCATTTTTGTGCACACATGGTTTCCTTTCTTTTGGTTAAATTATTAGATGTGAAATTGTGGTGTTAGAATAGGTGTATGTTTAGTTTTATGAGAAACTGCATGACTTTTTTCAAAGTGTTGTACCATTTTATATTCTCATTAGAACTGAGAAGGGTTTCAGCTGCTCCACACCGCTGAGCACATTTGGAAGTATTCAACTTGTAACTTTTATCCTTTCTGATGATTGTGGAGTGGTATCTCTCACTGTGGTTTAATTTTAATTTCCCTGATGACTAATGGTGTTGAGCAATTTTTTAAAGGGTTTATTGAACATTTATGAATCACCTTTTGGAAAGAGATTGTTCAAATGGCTGTCCATTTTATAGTGAGTGGCTTGTCTTATTATTATTATTATTTTAAATTATTATCCTTAAGGGGAAAAGAGATTCAGCAGGAAAAGTAAAATGAGAGTTAGGATTTAGGCATCTATTTCAGGATCAGCATTTTGTGTGAAGACAGATACAGGGGTAGGCAGGTGGAAGCCTGGCAGTTGGGACAGTAGGTCAGTGTCTCATAATAAGGCAATAGCTAGAATCTGCAAGGTGAAAGTGACCAACGGCAGGAGTGTCTGCAGTTGCCACTGAAAGGAAGAGAGAACAGGCAGGCTGGGTGGCACTACAGTCTGCAGTGGCCTCAGATTTATCTCCAGACACCATGTGGTTCTACTGGAGCTCAGCTTTCTCCTAAAAGCCTAGGACCTCACCAATGAGTATGCAGGGAACCTGGGAGGGAGAGACAGCGCTCCTTCTTCCAAAAACAGTGGCAGTGGCATCAGCAGGGGTGTGGGAATTTTTGTGTACAGAGCCTAAAACTGGCAGATATGAGTAGAGAGGTTTTTTTGGATGGAGCATCTGGAAGCTTTCCTCCCTGTGTCTTCTCTGACTCCAGAGAGCCTGGATATCTGAGTGTAAGGCCTTCATCAAGCTATTTCTTTGCTGACCTCTTTGGCAGCAGGGGCAGGATGAAAGTGGGCCAGACAGCCCTGTTGCACTCAGATCAGTCTTCCAAAGACAGATAGTCTTCAGCAGGGCTGTAAGAGCTGGAGATGGCCTCTGGTGATGGACCCATAGAAGGTGTTTTCACTTTCTTTCTTTTTTTTTTTTTTTTCTTATATGGCTGCATCTGGTCTTAGTTGAGGCATGCAGGATCCTCTTTACCTCATGCAGGATCTTTCGTTTCCGAGCCTGGGCTCAGCAGTTGCAGCATGCAGCTGAGTTTGCCTCATGGCATGTTGGTTCTTGGTTTTCTGACCAGGGATTAAGCTCGCAGCCCCTGCATCGCAAGGTGGATTCTTAACCACTGGGTGAGCAGGGAAGTCCCCGTCTTCACTTTCTTACTCAAATTGTCTTCTGGGCTCTGGGAATAGAGGTTGCCCTTAGGAAGCCCAGGACTCTACCAGAAGCGGGTGAGGACCTTCTTGGTCTCCAGGGCCCTGCGTGGTGCTGGTACACTCCCACTGCTTTGGGCCAGGGCGGGAGCCCTTCTCTGATCATCCGTCTTATGCTATTTCGTGTCCTTCCCCACCCTTCCTTTTCTAGGGCGTTCAGTTCAGTTTCCTTCAGGCAGACATCTAGAGCTAACTGGATGGCCCAAGCTTCACAGAGGCCTGCTCAAGAGCTATCTTGCACCCTGCAGGAGGAGTCGTCAGCGTTCCTGAGTGGAGGAACATCTTGGAAGAGCAAGCAGACAGTGATGGCTTCTGAGACCAGAAGAACAGACAGACACACACTACACTGGGGTACGGATCCACAGAGAGCAGCACTGAGCCTGCCAGAGCCGGTCTTGGCTTAGCCTCTTAGCTGTGATGTCAAACTGGGGTGGTAGTCTCAGTCAACAGCCCAGGTGGAGGAGATTTATTCAGACCACACAGGGGGATGCGGGGGCAGGACTTCGGAGTGGGGAGCTGGGAGTGGAGCTAATTGAGGAAGTTGCGGGTGAAGAGAGTTTGGGCGCTGAGGGATTCTCCGAGCAGGCTGGGAAGCTCAGAGAGGTCTCCTGGCTTCAGATTACTCGACAACGAGGGTAACACCCCTGGGGCACGTGACAGAGGAAGGTGCACGAGGGCAGGGCGTGAAGTAGCGACAAAGGGCAAAGGCCGAGGTCCAACGGCCCAACCCCAACGGGCCTCTGCCCCTCTGGAACTCTGCGCAGGTACGAAGTGCTGCGGCTGTGCAGACTGAGATGTGCCCGCGCGCCGGGAGGAACCGTTGGAACCGATCAGGCCAGCGTCCGTTCATCCTGCGTCGGTGCGCGGGTTTGCAGGCCCGTAGCTCCTGGTCTGGGGACACTGGCTTCTGTAGTCAGTGGTGGAGCTTCAGGCAGCTTTTTCTCCGGGGTCACCAGGGAAAGCAGAGGCTGCCCCCGCGTCTGAGGAGCAGCCCGGATCCAGATGGCGACCTAATTCACTGGGATAGGTGAGTATGAGAAGCCTGATGATGGAGGGCAGGAGGGCTGAGCTGTCTCCTAGGGTGACTGTCCACCCAGAGGGCCAGGGAGGCTTCTGCAGGACAAGTGCTGAGGGAGGAGACACCAGAGTGCCATGGGGCACAAGAAGCTGGAGGCTTTTTCTTTTTGGCAGTTGCCACTGATGTCATCAGTTTGCTCTCCTTGTCCTGCACCCTGTTCTCTTTTCTCCTCTGAAGTCAACTCCCGAAGTCCTGGAGTCAGGCAATTTCTCTGAGGCTGTCCTGGAGAGACTTGAGCCTGGAGCCTCACCACCTAGGCTTTCTGGCTGTCTGAGGTGAGGAACTGAGTTCTGACCTGCCTGAAAGACACATCATTCCATTCTGGGAAGCAGGATTTCTTTGCTTGTTTTTACACATTTAGTAAAACAGCATTTAGTTCTATAACTTTCTTCACTCACACAGGTGGAGTGGCCAGACTGTGGTGCACTCTTATCATGGAGGCCTCCTGGGTAACTATTTTTCATAGCCAATAGGAATCTTAGCCCCATGGCACACTTATTAATGAGCACACACACTGTCTCCTGGGCTTCCCAGGTGGTTCAGTTGCAAGAATCTACCTGCCAATGCAGGAGACACAGGTTCGATCTCTGGGCCGGGAAGATCCCTGGAGCAGGAAATGGTAACCTGTTCCAGTACTCTTGCCTGGAAAATCCCATGGAGAGAAGAGCTTGGCGGGCTATAGTCCATGGGGTATCAAGGAGTCAGACATGACTGAATACATACACACACAGAGTTTACTAGGAAGTCTTTCTTTTAGTTCAACTCAGATGTCACCACTGGCTACAAGGGGACCTCAGTCTCCCCAGAAGATGTAGAACTGGCATCATTGTTGGCACCTTTCCTTAGGACATTTCGAAGTGTTTGCTCTGCAAACAGTGAAGATCTCCGTGACCTGTCTTCTTCTAAGGCCAAGGACAGGAGATGGTACATGAGATGTGTCCAAGGTCCATCTTGCCCTAAAAGTCTTGTGCCCTAAGGGCACCGGTATCTCTTGTTGTTCAGGGTTCTGGCCAAAATGTATAATTTATCAATATTAACTTTTACAGTAGAGTACCACGATATATAGGGGCTTCCCTGGTGGCTCAGTCAGTGAGGAATCCACCTGCAGTGTGGGGACCTGGGTTAGGAAGCTTCCCTGGAGGAGGGCATGACAACACACTCCAGTATTCTCTCCTGAACAGTCCCCATGGAAAGAGGAGCCTGGCGTGCTGCAGTCCATGGGGTCACAAAGAATCAGACATGACTGAGTGACTAAGCACAGCATAGCACCATGATATATATGTGTGTGTGTGTATATTGGAGAAGGAAATGGCAACCCACTCCAGTACTCTTGCCTGGAGAATCCCATGGAGGGAGGAGGCTGGTAGATATATATACATACATATATATATTTCTCTCAGCAATGTTTTGTAGCAGTGTCCACAAGCTATGACCTATAGGCTCAATTAGGCCCCCATTTATTTTAATAAGGCCAATGACTGAGTATAGTGCTAACATTTTTAAAGAGGTTTTAAAAAATGAAAGAATATGAAAGGGGCAATCAGTTCCACCAAACCTATAATATTTACTATCTGGCCCTTGAAGAGAAAATTTGCAACCACTGTTTTGTAGTTTTCTGTAACTAAATCTTGCAGAGATTTTATTAATTTATCTTCAATGAGATTTGCAAATACTATATCTTTTCAGTTTTAGCTTTCGGTAGGTCTTTGATGGTCTATAGAACTCATGTACACCTGAGATGGAAAATTTTAATTAATAAAAAAAATAAAGAAAAAAATATATTGACTTGCATGCTGAGAACTTGGTAAATTCTCTTTTGACTTCTGATAGCTTCTTCTTTGATTCTTTAGGATTTTCTACACCCACAAGAAGGTTTTCTATGAATTGCACTCATAGAATTAAAGTCATTTTAATTTCTTCTGTTTTAATCTGCATGTCTTTGAATTTCTCTTCCTTACCGTTACATTTTCAGGCACCAGTTGCCAGCGTAGCACCATCAGGTGATCAAGTCTTGCTCTCTTGCTGCAGACCACACAGCTGTCTGTGAGTGATTTTTCTCCCAGGTGCAAGAACAGGAGATGCATATCAGGTGGGTGCAAGGTTCACCCTGGCTGAAAAGTCTTATGCCCAAAGGGTACCAATATCTCTTTGAATAATATAATAGACCAGCTTTCAGAGTCATGATCAGAATTGACAGTTTACCAATATTAGTTTTCCATTCCACTAGCCCACATACACTCATGTACACACAGATAACACAAACACATACATGTACTGGCATATGGTAGTAGGCAGGAAAAAGATGTTTTATATATGTATATATCTTCTATGCCAGAGCTTTGCTAAATTCACACCTTTCTTCCTCTGGTTTCTTTTTAGATTCCATAAGATTTTCTATGTGCATAATCATGACTTCTCTGAATCTAAGGCAGTTTTACTTCTTATTTTTTAATCTGTATGATTTTATTTACTTTTCTTACATGCTACATTTGCCACAACCTCCCGTAAAATGTCGTAGACAATTTTCCAGTTCTGGTATCTGGGGAAATGTGACCAGTATGCTGGTACTTGAGATTGTTGTGTTTTGTTTTGATGTACACATTACCATTGGAAGGAAATTCACTCCAAATTCCAACTTTGTTAAAAGATTTTTGAAAGGAATGTTAAACTTAGTTAGTTAATTTGTCCACAGCTATTGAGATGATTGCATGGCTTTCTTCCTTTAATTTCTGAGCATGATGAGTTACATTGATTTTTGTCATAGCTTTTTAAATATATAACTTATGTACCAAAAAATTCACCCATTAAAGTGTAGAATTCAAGGGATATAAGGTATCCATGGGTGTGGAAATACCAACAGAATCAGTTTTAGAACATTTTCATCACCCCAAGAAACCTTGTACCCCTATTACCTCCCAATGATCCTGACCCCAAAAAACACTAACACACTTTCTGGATGAAAACCTCTATGGATTTACCAATTCTGGACATTTCATGTAAATGGAATCATAGAATATGTGGTTCTTTGTATTTGAATTCTCTCATTTACCATAAAGCTTTTTAAAAATTGTACTAATATATATATATGTTAATAACAAATTTTATCATTTTAACAAATCATAACACACTTAGGGCATTCACATTGTTGTACAAGCATTACCACTATCCATCTCCAGAATTTTTTCATCATCCCAAACAGAAACTGTGTATCTGCTAAATAATAGTTCCGCATTACTCCTTCAAGCACGTGGCAACCACTTTCTATTTTGTCTATGAATTTGCCTATTCTAGCTACCTGATATAAGTAGAATTGTTCCATATTTGTCCTTCTGTCTGGCTTATTTCACTTAGCGTGAGGTATTCAATGTTTGTCTATGTTGTAGCATGTATCAGAATTTCTTTTTGAGACTGAATAATATCCCATTGGATGTATATGCCACATTTTATTTATCCATTCATCAGTTGATGGACATGGGTTGCTTCTACCTTTTGATTATTGTGACTACTGACACGTGAACCAAAACCAAAACCAAACCAAAAGTCGCTCAGTCATGTCCAACTCTTTGCAACCCATGGACTGTAGCCCACCAGGCTCCTCCATCAGCAAGAATACTGGAGTGGGTTGCCATTTCTTTCTCCAGGGGATCTTCCCGACCCAGGGATCGAACCCAGGTCTCCTGCATTACAGGCAGAGGCTTTAACCTCTGAACCACCAGGGAAGCCACATGAACATGAGTGTGCAAATACCTGTTTAAGTCCTGGCTTTCAATTGTTTTTTGAGTATATATCTAGGAATGAAACTGCTGAAAGAAAGTGAAAGTGAAAGTCATTCAGTTGTCTCCAACTCTTTGCAACCTCATGCAGAAGAATACCAGAGTGGGTAGCCTTTCCCTTCTCCAGGGGATCTTCCTGACCGAGGAATTGAACCGGGGTCTCCTGCATTGCAGGCAGATTCTTTACCAACTGAGCTATCAAATCATAGGTAACTATATGTTTAAATTTTTGAGGAACTTCCATAATGTTTTCTATAGCAGCTGCACCATTTTACCCTCCCACAAGCAATGTACAAGCATTCCAATTTCTCCATATTTTTGCCACCATTTGTTATTTTCTGCTTCATTGGTTATAGCCATCCTAATAGGTGTGAAATATCTCATTCTGGTTTTGGCTTGAATTTCCCTAATGATAAGTGGTGTTGAACATCTTTTCATATGCTTATTCATACCAGCCCTTTGTTAGATATATATTTTATAAATATTTCCCCTGATCTGTGCCCTACTCTTTCATCTTTTGAATTATATCTTTTGGGAGAAGTAGTTTTAGGTCTATGTTTTGTCTTTTAGTTTTGTGTATGGTTTTTAAAGGGTTTCCCTAGTGGCTCAGTGGTAAAGAATCCACCTGCCAATGCACGAGACATAGGTTGGACCCCTGGGTTGAGAAGATCCCCTGGAGAAGGAAGTAGCAACACACTCCAGTATACTTGCCTGGGAAATCCCATGGATAGAGGATTATAGTCCAGGGGGTCATAAAAGAGTTAGATACAACTTAGCCACTAAATAACAACCACACATGGTTTTTAAATAAAAGGTTTTTGTTTTGGTTAAATTTTATTTCTTGGTTTATTTTATGATCTTTTTATTCTTAAGAACTCCTTGAGGACTTCCCTGAAGTGGTCCAGTGGTTAAGGCTCTGAGGTTACCGTGCAGAGGCCTCAGGTTTGATCCCCGGTTAGGGAAATAAGATCCCATCTGCTGCTCACGTTGCCAAAAAAAAGTAAATACGTTTTTTAAAAAATTTTTAGAAGAACTGGACAGAGTAACATGGAAACATACACACTAGCATATGTGAAATAGATCACCGGTGGGAATTTGTGATCTACAGGGATCTCAAGTTAGTGCTCTGTGACAAACTAGAGGTTGGATGGGAGGTGGGAGGGAGGTTCAAGAGGGAGGAGACATACATACACCCGTGGCTGATTCTTGCTGTTGTATGGCAGAAACCAACATAATATTGTAAAACAATTATCCTTCAATTAAAAATTGAAAAACTATTTTAAGAAGGAACTCCTTGATATCCCAAGGCTATGATCAGGGTCTCTTACATTTTGTCCTAAAACATTCATAAGTTCACTTTTAATATCTGGTATCTAGGATCCTTCTAGAATCTGTTTTTTGTGATGATCCTGAGGTGAGGATGTCAGCATTTACCTCCATGCACAGAGCCAGCGATCTCAACCATATGCACTGAGGATTCCATCATCCCTCTATATTCTCCATTATTATCTTCCCCTTCTATGAGTTCCTCCCTAGTTTGTTTCCATAGTTCCAGTGACCAAAAATCATTGATGAGTCACATATTTTATCCTAGATTTAGCATTTTCAGTAATTAAGAGTGGCGTGAATTCCTTCTTCCATTCCAGCCCCAAGAAGGTAGATGCCAAGCCCCTCCTCTCTGAGCAGTCTGAATGTGGTAGAATGCCTGGCCTAAGTCTAATTTAAAGAAAAAGATACTAAAGAGATATTCAAACGTTGTAAAAAAGACTAGAATTGTAAAATGTTCTTTGCACAGTGGGGATGATCTGGCAAACAGGCCAGATGTTAGGGAAAAGCGTAGAGGAAAGGGGCAAGGGAAAGAAGCAAGGGTGAGTCACCCTGTCTTCCCCTTGGGACTTCAGAAGTCAGCACGTTAAGTCATAAATGTAGCTATATTTGCTGAGACCCAGAAAACTTGAAAAAGTTAAGTCAGGCTCCACCTGTTGCCACTCATACAAGTCAGTTCTTCCACAGACTAGTCAAAGAACAAAAACTCATAGACATGGGATGAATTAATATGAAGAAGGCTTCACTCAGCTCGGTGCTCTGTGATGACCTAGAGTGGTGGGATGGGGGTGGGTGGGAGAGAGGCCCAAGAGGGAGAGGATAAGTATATACTTATAATTGATTCACATAGTTGCACAACGGAAACTAACACAACATTGTAAAGCAATTATACTCCTATTTAAAAAGTGTTTCAAAAGAAGGCTTTATATATTTAATCTGGAAAGAAAAGTGGAAGAACCATGAAGCGAAATGGGTAAAGGGAAAGGGGACAGCTGTAGGCAGCAGAGGAAGGGGTTGTCTCACCAGTGTCAAGAGTAGAGGAGAACTGGCCCAGGTCTTGGGTCTTCCAGGCTAACAGCGAAATGCAGCATAGTTGAAACTTACAGATCTCTCTCTCCTCTCCCCAGTGAACTTCTCAAGCCAGAACTGACCTCCGACCTGGCTCATCTGAATCCCCACCTTATGGCTTGTACAAAAGCACCTCGAGCCAATGAGCCTCCAGCTTTCTGTAGGAGGAAAAAGAGCCGGCGGTTCAATGTGTTTGCCATCATCACTGGCATGGTCTGTGCTGAGCCTCTTCCCAGCAGGGGGAGGTTTGCTCATGGTGGACAGTGGTCGTCTGCTGCCTTTTCCAGATGAAGCTTTGGCCTNGCACCTCGAGCCAATGAGCCTCCAGCTTTCTGTAGGAGGAAAAAGAGCCGGCGGTTCAATGTGTTTGCCATCATCACTGGCATGGTCTGTGCTGAGCCTCTTCCCAGCAGGGGGAGGTTTGCTCATGGTGGACAGTGGTCGTCTGCTGCCTTTTCCAGATGAAGCTTTGGCCTCTTGGTTGTTGAGCTCCTGGCTCTTTCAGTAGAAGAAAATGAATAGGTTGGTGATTCAACACTTTGCATCTCCAGTGAAGACCTGGGCAGGTGACAAGGAAGCCTCAAAGGCAGGCCGCTGTTGACTCTGCCCACCTCAGAGGCACATTTAGGTAGGAACAAGCATGCCTGGATTATGGGTATTTTCTCAGCTCCTACAAAGTCAGAAGTGGGTACCCTGGCTGGCTAGGCCCCAGGTGTTCTGACTGGGCGAGAATAGAAGAATCTTCCTAAAAATGCACGGTATTGTCCCTTCCGGCTGTAACAGACATGCTCTGGCCCTCAGTACCTTAGGTACTCTGAATATTGGTGGAACTGGAAGTGTTTCTAAACACAGGTATGATGCTGTCTCCTCCCACTGCAGCACCTATACTCTGGACTGGAAAGCCCCTCGTGCTCTGACTGGATTCACGAACAGCAGTATCTCCAGCCACAGGTTTAGGGTCAGCCCCTCTGATAGTAACAGCCAGGCTCCTCTAGGTGTCTCACAGAAGGCTGGAAGTGTTTTATTGGCTCAATGGGCCCCAAGGGCTCTGTCCATTTGTAGGAAGAGAACCAGGTAACTCAAAGACGGAAGTGGGTCTGGGGACAGGTACAATGACCCCAAAACTACCACTACCTAAAGGGGCTTAGATGCTGATGGAGTACCCCACCCTCTGATAGTCCTGCCTTTTGGTCATTTATTTGATCGTCCTCCATCATAGGTATTGTGCTGTCCCTGCCTGTTGGGACACATGTGTTCTGAGCAGGTAGTGGCCAGGTGCTCTGACTGTAGGTGGGAACAAAAGGGCCTCCAACACAGGTGTGGTTTTGGACCTCTCAGCACCATGGATGTCCTCTGGTCAGGTGTGTCCCAGGTGGTCTGACTGTGGATGGGAACAGAGGCATCTCCCAAGCACTGTTACGATGCCGGCTCCTCCTACTGCATCTGCTGTGTTCCAGCAGCCCAGCACCCAAGTGACCTGGACTTCAGCAGGAGCAGCCATGCCTCAGGAGTGAGTTTGTTCTCAGGGCTGCTGTCTCCTTCAGTAGGAACAAGTGCACTGAGCAGAGTGGGCCTCAGGTGCTCTGACTGTAGGCAGGAAGGAAAGGTCTCCCAGGACAGTTTTCATTCCAAATAACCTGATCGTTCTAAACCTAGTGGCGGGTGCTGTAGGCTGACAGGTAGCAGGTCTAAGCCTATACAATGTGAACTATAGTGCTGGGTATTCTTCCAAGCCTAGTTCCAAAGCTGGGTGCCTGCCCCACAAATGGTACTGGCGTTTGGGATGAACACAGTGACCCCAAAGCTGCCACCACCCAAAGGGGTCTAGATGCTGATAGGATATTCCCCCTGTTGTGGTGGCTCCTCCCTGACCGTCCTACCTTTTGATCACTGTTTGATCATCCTCCTATGCTGTCCCTTTTCCATGAGCTCCTAGTGCCATCAACCTGATTTCCTTTAGGCAAGGATCTAGGGATGGATTGGATGATGGCCCAGGCCTCATACAGGCAGGCCTGCTCAGGGAGCAAAGCAAGGGGAGTCCCTCTGGCAATGGAAGAGGTCTCTTTACTATTCTTGAGTGGCTACACATCTTTGAGAGATGTCACTTAGAGAGTCACTTGGAGAGTCTTACCAGGGCACAGCTCAGTCAGTAAAGAATCTGTCTGCAGAGACTTCCCTGGTGGTCCAGAGGCTAAGACTCTGAGTCCCAATGCAGGGAGTCTGGGTTCAATCCCTGGTCAGGGAACTAGATCCCACATGCTGCAACTGAAGATCCTGCATGCCACAGGGAAGACAGAAGATTCCCCA
>SJYA01012119.1:0-12057 GCA_006410615.1 Neotragus moschatus
CCCTAAACAGAAGCAACTGCAGATCAGACCTTGGACTTCAAATCTGTCCTGAAAATTAACTTTGTCCTTTGCTCCCTTTGGAATACTTCGATGTTGACGTTTAAAAGTTCGGTGAGTGTTTCGTGTGAGTGCATTTGTATTCACACCCATCACCAATACACAAATAATTCACAGATGGCGTTTCTAGTTAAGGGCAGGCCTAGGGCTATAAAATCAACTTTCAGTGCGAATTGGAAATTAAACTTAAGTATTAAAAAGTTGGCAAGAACTTTAACATAAGTTTTTATTTTCACTACAAGTCTGTTGAGTTTGAAGAAGGGTCATGCCTAGTAGCTAAGTGGAAGAGTGCCATGTTAGAAAGGAAAAGGGGGTGATTCTCCTTGTTTATAGTTTTAAAGGTATAATGCAGGGTCAAAAGAGATTATATCAATTAGCACACTATTCTGACCACCCATTGGAGCTGGTAGAGTTGGCAACAAAAAGAATGAATGGGCAGGTCAACTGACTCCTGGCTCTGTATTGAGGATCACTGCAGGGCATTTCACAGGTACCAGCCCATCAGCGCTCCTTGGGAAACTGCACGGAGTGCAGCACCCCAGACTGCCCTGAGGTCCAGAGTGAAGAGCTCTGGGTGGTCAGGGGACCATACTGAGAAACTCACATGCTTAGTGAAAACCTGCTCACCAAACTTCCATCTATACCAAGGATCCCCAGGGGTTCATTTGATTATTCTTGAAATTTATTCATAGGTTTAAATTTTTGTAAACTAAGAAGCAAAGTAAAACAAACAAACAAACCCAAAAACCCATCGTCTCCCTAAGTGCCTAATCCTCCGAACACCCCCACATCTCAGAAACATAAGCACATAAGACAAAGGGGAAATGGAATTCACCTCCAGCCCTAGTTCTTTGCTCAGTATGGAACTATGTGTGCCTTGAATTTCTTCTGCACTTGTTGAAAAGCCGCATAGGGGATGCTTAGTCAGAAGTCTGGCCACTTGAGATGAGACCAGATGACGGATTGACAGCATATACGAAGGGGTACTTTTGTCCCTGACCCTCCAGAGCACAGAAGAGGGGCCCTGCCAGACCCACAGGTGAAGATGCATTTTCCCCACCGAGTGACGAGCCACAGTCAGAAATTGTTTTCCTAGGGCCTAAGAACCCAACATATGTGACTGATTAGAGCTAATATCTCATTTCTAATTCCACTGATTCCTTGAAAAAAGCAGATCTCAAAGACCATGGCTATTCGTAGCAATTTCATCTCCTCCCCCGTGGTGCTCACTGCCCCCGAGCCAGGGGGAAGGTGGCCAGCAGGGACTGTCACCAGATGTGGGTGGCAAGGACCCTGCTGCCCTCTGAGTGTCGGTGGGACACGGTGTCCAGAGGACACGCCTGCAGTCAGAGCCACACAGACCCACACACAGGGCTCTTTCGCCTCCTGTCTCTCCGTTTCCAAGCCACAGCTGTGGTAGAGCCACCATTAATAATGAGAAAGCTCCTTTCTGGGCCCACAGACTCTCCGACTTCCTCATCCAAGATGCATTCCTTTCTCCTGGCCCTTTAATCTTCCTGCGGTTTGGTAGGAAAGCCTCTCCATGGCCTTCCTTTTTGTTACCACAGGAAACAAAGGAAAACCTTGGGTCCCATCTCTCCAGACCGAAGATTTTAGTCCTCAGAGTGAATTTCTCAATGTAGACATGGCAGCATCTCAGGAGGCCTGGCCCTTAGGCCCCTCAGAACAGAACTGAGGAACAAATAGAGTTGGACCCTCCCAGTCAGCCATTGCGAGCTGTGGCAGGGAGGGGGTGTCCCACACAACACCTCAGTGGTTTTCCCTGAAGTGGCCTCAGTGAGTGTTTATTGAACTGAGTTAATCACATGACCTCTCCCTCAGCATTCTCTAGGCGTAGCCGGCCCTCAGTTTTGAGAGGGCCTGTGGTTACACAGATGACACCTCAGGCCCAGAACAAATGACCTGATGCCTATTTTCAGCACCACCACCATGCAGTTGTGTGATCTCAGGCTAGTGTCCTGACTTCTCTGAGTCTCACTTTCTGCATCAGTGAGAACAAGAGCTACTAAAAGTTTTCTATGACCTCTTCAAGGTCTGAAGAGGTACGAATGCCTTAAGTGAACATCCCCACCAAACTGCTGAAGGCCACCATACATTTTGGTGTTCTGGTCTCTATTTTTCTGGCTTTGAAAGTAGACCAAGATGAATGCAAACTCAGGGTTCACATTCATACGGCAAAAATCAGAGCCCCCAGAGCAGCGCTGGGGATAAAAATGATGATAAATGGAAACTAACTCTATCATCCAAAAATACCCCCTCAAAACTCTGAAGAAATATTGATAATAACTCTCCATCTGCTGAATAAATCAGAACAAGACTGGAGATCCTACCCAACATTGTTTGAGCATGGAGGACAGCCAGTAACGTACTAGGGTTTCATGAAAACTGATCTCAGGAGGACTGACATAAATAAAACATGTCAAAGTTTTAAAGAGGAAAGTGAAAAGAAAAGGGACAGCAGAAGTGTTTTCTGTTTACTATTATCCTCATTGTAAAGAACTTTTGTAGAAAGAGCACAGGTCTGGGACTCAAGATGCTTGACTTGCAGTTACTCTGTACCACTGATGACCACCTAAACTTTACAATCATTTCACCTTTCTACACAGGCTACTTTGCCTGGTGATTATGAGAAGTGGATAAAAAAATTAAACAAAACATATACAAATTTATTTGAGTAAAAGCTGCCCCCAAACCTAAGATGTAATATGAGCAGACTGCATGGTTAATTACAAATAACAGTGGAAATGCCTCTTAGTACTAAAGGGAAAGAGCTGTGGGAGGCAGCATCTGCTTTAGGGCGCCCCCTGCAGGTTGTCCCAGATGTTGACACCAGGCTAGAGCCCAAGATTTCCAGCCCTATGGGACCCTCAGGGGATCTGAACTCAGCTTGGGCTAAGCAGTGAGACCTGTGGTGGGGATGAGTGAGGGGGGAGCTGAGTGAGAAAGCTCAGCTTGATCTCTACTGCCAAGATTCCTACAACGCTATTAAGGCCCACCGGGATCCTCTCCCCACCAACAAGTCCCAGATCTGTTGGAAAGGGCCCAGATTTTTAACAGTGGGGGTCTTAGTTATCCCAGCCTCTTGCTCTCTTCAATCTAAATATTCTGGGGGAGAGCCCATGTTCTCCCAAAGTTCCCTCAAAGTGCTGGGTAGTTCTGGGTAGCCCAGACGGTCAGTTACTACTTGGGATGGAAGAGGGGTGAGGGGATCTCTACCAGTTTGCAGAACTGTTGGCTTATATATCGACTCTTGGTGCCTCCAGTGAATATCTATTATGTTCCCCAAACAATGTTATAAATGTAGTCTACAGCTGAAATGACTAATCAGCCATACAACGGACCAAAATATCTTAGGCTAAAGTAAGAACAGCTGTAATGATTGTAGTACATAGTTGGAAACTCAAACTGGGATAAATCCAATAATTTATAGTTATCTTTGCATGTTTACATAAATGTGGTCAAATGCCAGGATTGCTAGCATATATACCATATGGAAAATAAAACTCATTCTCTTTGAGGGGAGAGAGGGGGTGTTCTCTTAGATATTCTGTCCAGTAAAGAACCTGAAAATACATGGCACGGAGAGTAGGGCATGCGATCTGAGATACATATAATAATCTTCAGGAGAGTTCAGTACCACACGCACAAAATTCTCCTGTTTAAAAGTCATGTTTTCTAAATTTCTCCTCTTCCTTATCCTTCTTCCCCAGATCCTGAGCTTTTGATGCTGATGAAATGTCTGAATCTGTTGCTTCAGGGGCACACCCCATTATTCTCAGGCTTCTGGGAGGCATGGGGGTATCAGAGATCATGTGTGACTTTTTAATATAGATGCAGGGTAACTGCTGCTGCTGCTACTAAGTCCCTTCAGTCGTGTCCGACTCTGTGCGACCCCACAGACGGCAGCCCACCAGGCTCCGCCATCCCTGGGATTCTCCAGGCAAGAACACTGGAGTGGGTTGCCATTTCCTTCTCCAATGCATGAAAGTGAAAAGTGAAAGGGAAGTCGCTCAGTCGTGTCCGACTCTTAGCGACCCCATGGACTGCAGCCCACCAGGCTCCTCCGTCCGTGGGATTTTCCAGGCAAGAGTACTGGAGTGGGGTGCCATTGCAGGGTAAAGTGATCCCCAAAGAGAAAGAAAAGGGATTTGAATTATCACTTGCCTTGTCAGCCTCAATAGGGTCAATTTCCACAGATTTTAGGGGGAGAAAGTTGTGTTACTTGAACAAAATATGTATTCCAAAGAATCTGAGAATTTTAGCATTGGAGGGAAATTTAAGAATCATTATATATTACTGCCAAAAAAAAAAAAACAAAAAAAACACAAGCTGTCACCTAAAGAGGGAAAGTGGCTTATTTGAAATGTATTAGCATCAGAACCAAAGCTTCCACTTGAAAATATGCATAAACTGGAAAAAAAGAGTGAAAGAGGAAAAGGGAAACAAAGGAAGATGTTGGTTTTGGTGCAAGAGACAGAGACACAGAGAGAGGCAAAATAAAGAAAAAACTAAGAGACAAGAGAGAAAGAGAGAGAAGAGGCAATCTTATAAAAGGACTGAAAGCAGAAGGGTTGTTGCACAAATATGAGAAAAATACGTCATAGTATATATTTAACAATATCCCACTCTTCCCTTTCTTGATTCCTCTGTGTAACAACCAACCCTCCAGCTTACCAGATGGCATATATCTTGGAATGATCTAGAATTCGGAGCAGTCACAAGCACTGGAAAGCCTGCCATCAGCTTTAACAGAGAGATTTTTGTCTACTTTGGACCATTTTTGAAAAAGTCCTGAAAAGTCATCTTTTCACTTTTGGATTTTGGGGTTTTTTCCTTCCCATCCACACCTAAACCATTCCAGAGCGATGAAATTCTCTAGGGATTCTATTCCCAGGAAGAAGCAGACTGTCTTAAAGCNAATCTTATAAAAGGACTGAAAGCAGAAGGGTTGTTGCACAAATATGAGAAAAATACGTCATAGTATATATTTAACAATATCCCACTCTTCCCTTTCTTGATTCCTCTGTGTAACAACCAACCCTCCAGCTTACCAGATGGCATATATCTTGGAATAATCTAGAATTCGGAGCAGTCACAAGCACTGGAAAGCCTGCCATCAGCTTTAACAGAGAGATTTTTGTCTCATTTGGACCATTGTTGAAAAAGTCCTGAAAAGTCATCTTTCCACTTTTGGATTTTGGGGTTTTTTCCTTCCCATCCACACCTAAACCATTCCAGAGCGATGAAATTCTCTAGGGATTCTATTCCCAGGAAGAAGCAGACTGTCTTAAAGCATCTGGCCTGGGGCCCTCGTGTTGTCACAGCTCAGAGCTCCTCTTTCTCTGTGCCCTGAGCAGCTGATCTGAATACAAAGTTTACGTGCCCTTCAAAGAAAGCTGGCAAGATGGAGTTCGGGGCCTCACTGCTTCAATCAAGATGGATTAAAAACTTCTGCTTATCAAGTAGAAAACTAAAACCAGCAACGGCAATTTAATTGACACTGACTAAAAATGAAATGGCAATCAAAAAGGTTCCGGAAACTCAATACAATTATATTTAAAGTGGTAGGACTCTGCTCGCAGTTGATGATGGGTCAAGTTTACTTCTTGCCTCCATAAATAATATTAGCTCATGAAATTAGAGAGCCTCCTAATTCTACGGGGGGAACATGCCAAAGCTCAAAAGCATTGTTTCCACGTGCATGTCATGATGCTGCCGTTCCTTTCTCCTTGACGGGGGGCTCCCTGTCCAAGCCTTTCGGGCAGCTGGTGGGAGCTGCACCACTGGCCACTCACCCTGACTCTGCACTTCAGTGTGTGACATCACTCAGCACTCCACCTGCTGCTTCCCTTCTCAAGCTCTGCTTCACGCCGGGACCATCCACATGGAACGCATCAAGTGCTGACCTGGGATCTAAGTTGTTTTCCCCCAAGTTGGTCTCCCTCAGGAAAGCACTGAGTCTGGCGCATCGTAGCTGCACAGCAGGAACTTCTTAAGTAAAGGAGGGGAAAAGAAGCCCGCCTTCCTGTAACATCACCCCGGCACCCAGCACCATGAGAAGCATTGACTAGTTGAGCCTCGTTCACAAGCTGGCGGCAAGATGGAGTCCCCATCACTCTAGACTGGGAAGTTTGCTGAGTCCCTTACTGAGAAGATACTGCGAGGCCCCTCGGAAGCCTTTCTGTGTCAGAGCAGAAGGAAGAGCTGAGGAAGAAAAAGGGCAGACAGGGGAATAGGTCCCTGGAACCAGTCCCTGGCTACAAACATCTCACTAACTTCTTCATGGGCTACATTTTTCGTTGTGGTGGTTCTCTCCTTCTTCTAAGACAAAGAACGGTGATTTCTAAGACCTCAATTTCCCTCACCCTCTTATAGACATCAAAGGAGAAAGTGTTCAAAAATAGAACCCAAAGGGAAAAAAGATAAGCACTAACATATTGGGTGTTTTTCACCCTCCCTTAAGGAGTTTTTTCTAATGACACAAAGAACATCACCCCCGCTCCCCACCCTCTGTCCACTCCGACTCTACCGCTGCTTCTGCTGTTCACTTCTCTCCAAGTGAAGATGCAATCAAGAGAAAGGGATGCACAGTGCTCTAGCACTTTCCTCCTAAGGCGAAGAGGGGAAGCAAAGAATAAACTAGAGAGAGCTAGTAATGAAGGCAGATCTCTCCAGAGACACATACAGTATTTAAAAAAAAATACTTTTCAAAGAATATAAGTGGTCAATAAGCACATGAAAAGATGTTCAGTATCATTAGTCACTAGAGAAATTCAAATCAAAATCAAAATCAAAGTGAACTATCACTTGCCACTCACCAGGATGGCTAAAGTAAAAGCGACAGAAAATAACAAGTGCTGATGAGGATCTGGAGAAACTGGAACCCTTGTATATTGGAATATACGATATATTGGAACCCTCGTAGTTGGAATATAAACTGGTGCGGCTTCTTTGGAAAGCAGTCTGGCAGTTCCTTAAAAAATTAAATGTAGATGTCTATGACCCAGCAATTCCACTAAGTTTATACCCATGTTTTCAGTAACATGTACACACAAAAGTCTATAGAAGCTCATTTGTAGTAACCAAAAGACGGAAACAACCCAAATGTCCATCAACTGATGAGTAGATAAAATGCTATATATCCATCCAATAAAATATTATTTAGCCATAGAAGGAATGAAGTACTAACACATGCTACAACACAGATGGACCTTGAACAGATGGTAAGTGAAAGAAACCAGATACCAAAGACCACATACTCTGTGACCCATTTACATGAAATGTCCAGAACAGGGAAACTTAGAGACAGAAAACAGACTAGTGATTGTCAGGGGCTGCAGAGAGATGATAATGCAGAGTGACTGCTAACGGGTCAGGGTTTCCTTTAGGAGAAATGAAAATTTTCCAGAACTAAATAGTGGTATTTGCTATGACCAGCGCATTCTCTTGGCAGAACTAGTCAAAGCTATGGTTTTTCCAGTGGTCATGTATGGATGTGAGAGTTGGACTATAAAGAAACCTGAGTGCCAAAGAATTGATGCTTTTGAACTGTGGTGTTGGAGAAGACTCTTGAGAGTCTCTTGGACTGCAAGGAGAGCCAACCAGTCCATCCTAAAGGAAATCAGTCCTGAATATTCATTGGAAGGACTGATGCTGAAGCTGAAACGCCAGTAGTTTGGCCATCTCATGCAAAGAACTGACTGACTGGAAAAGACTCTGATGTTGGGAAAGATTGAAGGCAGGAGGAGAAGGGAATGACAGAGGATGAGATGGTTGGATGGCATAACCGACTCTATGGACATGAGTTTGTGTAGGCTCCAGGAGTTGGTGATGGCCAGGGAAGCCTGGTGTGCTGCAATCCATGGGGTTGCAAAGAGTTGGACACGGCTGAGAAACTGAACTGAACTGAAATAATGGTGATAGTGGCACAACCTTTTGAATATATTAAAACCCACTGAATTGTACACCTTAAAGTCCAAACTGTACGGTATGTGAATTATATACCAATAAAAAATATTTTAGAGAAGATTTTGGTATTGCTCAAGTGACATTTAAGACCCTGCTGGGAACTCTAATATTAACTTGGAAAGTTTGTCTAGATACAAAGAGCACCAGCCTCTCCACCTTTCAGCCTCCAACTATAACCCAAATGAAGCGCAGATCCATTCCTGTATAGCTACTCCTAAAGGAAAAAACAAAAAACAGGAGGACAGACATCAATCAGTGATTACAGGTGAATTGAGACCCATCTAAAGTTTGTAAACATTCCTTGTGAGGAGTGGGGAGGAGGCTGGATGGAGAAACGTGAACAAAGGAAGATGAACCACCACATTCCAAGAAGGGGTCACACACTGAGAATGAAAGGAAGGCAGTGTCTCCTAGGAGGTCTCTTTTGAATCCCTCTCCAAGTGTTGACTCTACATTAGTGTGGCCAAGGTAACCCACTGACTTTGGTCATTTTTGAGCAAAAGTGAGACTTGTCTGTCTGCTGGGCTTCTGCTGGGGTTCCCACTTTGCTGGCCTAGCCTCTCCCCTTCTCTCTCCTAGGATGTGTAACATCCTCTGAAGGGCTGCCAGTGTGCTGCATGAGTAGTTGCTTATTTGTTTTTAAAGCTAAACTCTAGAAAACCAAAATGATATCTTCAGAAGATACTAAGCAACTTTTTTTTTTTGGAAAATAGCCTTTATCTTGTTTTTCTGCATCATGGAAGAAAACAACTACATGAGTACTTAACTAGAATATTTTAACAAATTCACAAAGAATAATAGAGTGTCAGTGTAATCTTAATGAATTAACAGAGTGTTGGACATCAATGACTACTGTTACCATAAGGAAGGCTTTGAGACATACATGCCTCCTGATGAAGAACACGTCACCCATGAGGTTGTCATGACCAAAAGGGGGGCAAAAAAAAAAAAAAAGACCTGTATTGGGATAAGTGGAAACATAGAGGTTAGAGGAAAAGATTAAGCTTTGCTCTGGGGAAGTAATCAGCAAAATCCAGACTATAGGAAACTGGAAAAAAGTGATCCAGTTTCTTCATTAAGCGAGTTGTAAGGAAAATTAAAGTCATGGAAGGGAAAATCTATGGATTAAAGGACATTTTAAAGATAATTTTAGAAACAGGTAAAACCAAACTAGTGTTTAGGAACATACACCTAGGTGGTAAGACTAAAGAAAAGTGGGAAGTGGTTGCAATAAAAGGTGGGATGGTAGTTACTCTAGCAGAGAGAGGGGTGGTGGTTGAGGCAGGCATTTAGGGGGACTTCTGGGGTAACTGAAAGAATTCTCTAATCCCAGGTAGTCTTTACAAGAGTCCTAAGTATTCTTGCCTGGAGAATTCCATGAACCGAGGAAACTGTCCATGGGTTCACAGAGTCAGACATGATGCGTACACGCATGCACACGACCTTAAAGCAGTGACTTTAACCTGCACACTTTCTTTTTATGGTTTTCTGTTACTCATTATAACAATACAAAAGATTTTTAAATAACATTTAAATTAATTCAGTGGGAGAGATGGGAAAGAAACCCCAGAAGATGGAGAGAAAGATATTAAGAATGAGTCACATCTATGTGACATAATTACTTTTTACAGCAAAAGCAGAACCCCTTTCTTTACTGTATACAAAGGCGACTGTTGATGTCACTCAGGATTTTCCTCTTTAAAACGCACACTTAATTTGCACCTAGAGTTCTTGCAATAGAGTTAAGGTGGAGATGGAAGAATTAGTAGGGGAGAGATGGAAACGGAGCCTGGCTCAGTGATCACCTGTGTGGGCTAGGGGAATGGGAAACATCTTGAGACCACCACTGGGCAGAGGCCTAGGCAGCAGCATGCAAGGCATCTGGCACAGTGTCCTCAGGGACCCCCGCCAGTGAGACCCCGGCTTCCCCAGGAGCAGCTGTGGAAGTCAGGACCCGTGCGGGGAAGTGTCAGCCGTGTCACAGCCTTGGCAGCCGAGGAGCGAGGCCTCTGTGTCTGCCTGCCTGCCTGTCTGTCAGCATGATATTCTGGGTCAACAAATATTCTCCAGGATGCACCATTTCAGCTGACCCACGCCACCCCCTCTGCTGCAGGAGAAAATAAACAGGGCCAGGAGGTGCAGAGACTTCTGCCACCTTCAGAGCTGCCCTTGTGCTGTGTGTGTGAGCCAAGAGCTCAGGCGGATTTGCGCAACTAGCATCCTCATGAACCCACACCTCCTCTGAATGTTAAATGGTAACACAGTGCCATCGACACGTCAGCTCTGAGAGGGTAACATTCACGTGGAGCTTAGTGAACCAGTGAGCTACTCTCTCTGTATACTGCCGGTGGGAGGGGCCCCCTGGCACAGTTTCTTTCTTCCTCTTCCTTTTCTGTGGCCTCCACATCTACGTCTGTATATCTGTCTCAGTTTTTCCTTTCATTGCTATTGTCTGCATCTGTCTTCACAGCTAGCCTGGGGGCCACTCATTCCATAAGCATTTGTTGAGCAATTCATTATGTGCAAAATAAGAATAAATAAAAATGCTAAAGTGACAAGCGAAATAGTAACTCACAGACATAAGAGATATTAAACAAACATATAAATACATAATTGCACATGCTGTGAGTGCTGAGAAAGGGAAGAAAAGGGTAAGACGAATGATTACATAGAGAGATCTGTTTGATACTGCCACGTCAGGGACAGCTTCAGCGAGAAAGAATAAGTAGGGGCTGGCCCGTCCTGGGATGGGGAATGTGTTTCTCGGCAGGGAATATGTCCAAAGCTCGAGGGTGAGAGGGACACCGGTACAAGCGAGGAATTGAGAGGTAGGCAGGGCCATGATATTAGGAACCTGGTAGACCTTGAGAAAGTCTTAATATTGTTAACCTAGGTGCAAGGGGAAGGAGCACATATTTAGTACTGGGAGACAGGACAGGTAACTAGCACGGTGGACAAAAGCAGGGATGATGGTAATAGGGACCAGAGAGGAGAAGGTTCTGATGGAGAAAAGTCCCCAGATCTGAGATGTATCTAGGAGGCAGATTTGGAGGGATCTTGGCTGGATGTGAGTGGTAATGGTTCATTATACAAATTCTTGAAGAATACCCAGGTAGGTGAAGGTAACATTTACTATCAAAATCCAATATAGAAACAATATAAAACTAGCACAAAAATTGNCAGATCTGAGATGTATCTAGGAGGCAGATTTGGAGGGATCTTGGCTGGATGTGAGTGGTAATGGTTCATTATACAAATTCTTGAAGAATACCCAGGTAGGTGAAGGTAACATTTACTATCAAAATCCAATATAGAAACAATATAAAACTAGCACAAAAATTGGTTTTTGTTCAGTTGCTAAGTCATGCCTGACTCTTTGAGACCAAATGGACTGCAGCATGCCAGCCTCCTCTGTCCTCCACTATCTCCCAGACTTCGTTCAAACTCATGTCCATTGAGTTAGTGATGCTGTCTAACCATCTTATCCTCTGCCACCCCCTTCTTTTGGCTTTAATGTTTCCCCAGCATCAGAGCCTATGGCAACCCACCCCAGTATTCCTGCCGGGAGAATCCCATGGACAGTATGAAAAGGCAAAAATGGAAGCACATAGATGCACAAATGCTAAAGCATGACTGAACTCATTTCTGAATATCAATATAAAACTCTAAATAGGAGAATTAGCCATTTGAATCCAGCAGTGTGATACTAGTAGCTAACATGATTAGGGATATATATATTCACCATGGGCCAAACACTGTTATACATATATTAACACATTTATCTTCACAGCATACAACATAAGGAATATTATTGTTCTCATTTTACTGTCGGGTAAACTGGTTCAGAATAATGAGCTACTTTACCTGTATCAGCACAGATGACTTTCCAGGACATCAGTTCAGTTCAGTTGCTCAGATGTGTCTGACTCTTTGCAACCCCATGGACTGCAACATGCCAGGCTTCCCTGGCCATCACCAACCCCCAGATTTTATGCAAACTCATGTCCATAG
>SJYA01012120.1:0-11175 GCA_006410615.1 Neotragus moschatus
TACACATATAACTATTAGATACACATATATGTACATGGATATAAAAAGTATATACACATATATACGTATGTATGAATATGTGTATGGGCGCACTGGCGCTTGAGTGGACTAATTGTTGGTGTGAGTTTGCTTCTTTTTCCTGTTGCAGGGAGCGTAGTGGCGTGGCCTGTTTGCGAGGTGAAGAGGGTTTGCTACTGGTGGGTCCGAAAGGCAGTAGTGCACTGGAAGAGGCGCAGCAGGCAGCAGAAGCGGGGCTGCAGCAGCTGTCACGAGTGGTGGATACGGTGCTGCTGCAGCCTGAGCAGCTGCGAGTGCTGACGCGTGCTCAGCGTACAGCAATAGAGGAGAAGACGGGGGTAGTCTTTCGCATGCCTCGTGCGGGTGGTGGGATGATGAACAGCAGCAGCAGCGGTGGAGGAGCAGGAGGCGCAGTCGGTAGGGGCCGAGGTCCTGCTGCTGCAGCAGCAGGAGGAGGAGGAGCAGGAGGAGGAGGAGGAGGAGAAGCGGCAGCAGCAGGAGCAGAGAAGGGGAAGGTGGTGTTGTCTTTAGTAGGGAGAACAGAGGAAGTGCAGGAGGCCAGAGAGATGGTCGAGCAGGTATTACGTGAGAAAGGGTATCAAGAAGTAGTTGAAGTTTCACGTGAATTGGTAGCAGCTCTGCTGGCCGAGAGGGGGGCCGGAGTGCGCAAGTTAGAGGAGATTCATGGCGTTTCCGTGTCGATAGAGAAGCAGGAGAGACGCGTAGTCATACGTGGGGCGCAAGAGCAGGTGCAGGAGTGTGCAGCAGACTTGCGACAACGGCAGCAGCAGCTGCTGCTGCAGCAACAGCAGCTACTGCTGCAGCAACAGCAGCAGCTAAGCAGCGGCAGCACAAATGCTGCAGACGGTGCAAGTGGAGAAGCAGCCGCAGCAGTAATGGCTGAATCAGAAGGGATGGAACTTGACGGCAGCAATGTTAGCAATGGCTCGTCTTCTGTAGTTCATAAAGTACCAATACGTAGATCTCAAGTACCAGCGTTTATTGGGAAACAAGGATTGCATATTAGAGGTCTTCAGGCCACAAGTGGAGTGGATTACATGAGAGTGGAAGAGACGGAAGGGGCGGTGGTAATACGTGGAAATGCACAAGCGGTAGCTAAAGCGGTACAGCTTGTCACAGATGCGCTTGCTGCTGTGGGGGGTGGCGGTGGCGGACTACAGCAGCAGCAGGACCAGCAGCAGCAGCAGAGACGCAGCAGCAGCGGTGAAACGTCAGGAGCAAGTAGCAGCAGCGGCAGCAGCAGAACACGTCGCTCATCTTCTGGCATGCAACAGCAGCATCAGCAACAAATGAACGGAGATGTATCTCCAGCTGCCGCAGCAGCGAGGGGTGGACGCAGAGGCGGACGGGGCGGAAGACAAGGAGGAGGAGTAGGAGGTGGAGAATATATGCAGCAATACAGACAGCAGAGAAACGCCAACAACACAGCAGCAGCGGCAGGTGGGAAGACCGGAGGTGGCTTCATGAATAGAAGAGGAGGAGGGGGTATGCGAGGTAGTGGTAGACGCGGAGGCGGTAGCTTCAGCGGTGGTGCTGGAGGCAGAGCAGGACAGTACAGCAACAGGTATAACGAGCAGCAGACGCAGCAGCAGTATCCGCCTGTATCTATGGACGCCTCAGATGAGACAGCCTTTCCCTCCCTAGAAGACGCAGCAGGTGCAGCCATGTATGATAGACGTGCAGGAGGGCGATGGCCCGGCAGCACCAGCAGCAAGCCCAGCAGCAGCACGAATAAAGAAGCAGCCGAGCAGGATCTTAGCAATAGCAGCAGCAGCAACATTGGCGATGGCGGAGATGTGGGGCCCTCCGCAGCTGCTGTTGTTGAGGAAGAAGAGGGGGAGACCTGCCGTGGTGGGGTAGAAGAAGGTGCGGAGGCGCCTGGGAGCACAGTTACAGAGGAACATGAAGGAGAGGAGCACGAAGAAGGTGGAATTGAAGAACAGCAAGAGCAGCGACAGCAGCTGCAGGAGGAGGAGGGCAAGGAGGAGCGTGTGGACGACGGACTTGTCCACAAAAGAGAATTAGAAACGGAAGGAGAAGTCGGCCCTGACGCCGGCGGAGTGTATGACGAGCAGCAGGATCAGCAGGAGGATGATGGCGGGGTGGACGACTTAGTTTTCTGCCACGACGCTGCCGCTGCTGCTGCTGCTGCTGGTGCAAACATGAAGGCTGGGGGGGGTGGCAGCAGCATGCTGGGAGGTGGAGCTGACACAGAAGAACCCGACGACAGGAAATTCCACGGAGACGGCAGCAGCAGTGTGCTGCTTTTCAGCAGCAGCAGCAGTGAAGCTCCCACCACAGCAGCACACATCAATGGCAGCATGTTACGTGATGAAGCAGATGTAGGTTTGGAAGGAGCAGCTTGTCCTGTTGTTGCTGCTGCTGCACAGCATCACTGCGTCCCCTGCAGCGCCAATTCAGCCCCTGAGGAGAAGGTCTTCTAAGCGCTGCTGCTTGTGCTGCTCCTACGGCTGTTGCTGCTGCTGTCTGTGCTGCAGCTGCTGCTGCGGCACCAAAGAAAGGAGAGAAAGCAGGTGCAGCAACGCGCGCAAGCGCTGTCAGGATGAGGAATATCACATTCCACACCTGCGCGCAGAGAGCAGGAGAGGAAGAACAAAAGAATGGAACACCGGAAGAATGAGATGGAGGAGAGAAAGCAATGGAAGAAACGCTGGTTGTCTTTGCAGCTTTGCTAGTACCTGGTGTCCATTATAAGCACCACCGCAGTCTTCTCACTGTTTCATTCTTAGTGTGAAGGTCTGAACTGCCATATCAAACTTGTACTTCGTCTGTGTAGCAGCAGCAGCAGCATACGTCGACTCCATAAGTGGCTGCATACGGGCGATGCTGCTATATTTGTTAGGCTTGCAGACGTCGATTGTAGCAGCAGCAGCAGTCGTAGCAACAGCCTTTTTGGAAGACAGGAAGTGCGAACAGCTCTGCGCTTTTACATCAGCAGGCGAGTCCGCCAGCAATAGCAGCAGCAGCAGCACCATCATACCATCGGCGCTTACAATGAAGGCCCATGCTTCACCTATTCACTGCGCATATGTGCGAGCATATATATGTATATATATATATATGTATGTACACATATATGTATGTACGTTCTTATGTATTCATATACATATTTTTTTGTAGCTGTACTGATTTTCGTGCAGCGGAGATCTTTTCTCTTCTTCCGAAGCACAGGCCACGTGTTTATATATATGCATGTCTATGTATATATATATATATATGTATGTATGTATAAATTTATGTGTAATTTTGTAGCTGTACTGATTTTCGTGCAGCAGAGATGTGTGTCTTTTTTGCGAAACGTGCGACAGGATGCATGGCCGAGCGCGAATCCGATTTGGCGTGACAAGCATCAGCAGCAGCCAGTTGCGTTTGCGCTGCTGGTCGTATATAAGGTGCAGCCTGTTTTTACGTAGTGAAAATACGGACATTAGGCGGCAGTTGCATGGAATCAGAGTATAGGAGAAGTACCTGCTGATGCATCTGCTTACCAGCAGCGTACGCGCGGGGTCGTAATAATACTTCTGATACTAATAATAATTGTGGTAGTAATAGACAGCAGAAGCAGCAGAAGGCTGCTGCACGGGTAACACGTGCCGTGTGTACTGCTGCAGTAATTGCTATTGCAGCGCTTGGAGCTTTGATATTGCTTCAGTCTGGCGGATTAGTAATATAAACAGCAGCAGCAGCCGCTGCAGCAATCTGTTGAGTATTTATTTATTGCTGTATCTGCTGCTGTAACAACTGCTGTTGCAGCTCTTGAAGCCGTGGTTTTGCTTATCTCTGGCGGAACAACACGATTTATAGCGGCAGGTGTTGAGTACGTATCAGTTGCTGTATATACTGCTGTATCAGCTGCCGTTACAGCTCTTGGGATCCGTAATATCGCTTCAATCTGGCGGAGTTATGATAACCAGCAGCATCAGCGGCAGTCTGTCGCCTGAGCGTTTACGTACTACTGTATTAGCTGCTGTTGCAGCTCTTGAAACAGTGATATTGCTTCAGGCTGGCGTAACAATACGAGTGATAACAGCAGCAGCAGCAGTCTGTTGCGTGAATATAAGCGGGTGTGCTAGCTGCTGTCGCAGCTTCTGAGGTCGTGATATTGCTTCAGTGTGGCGGAGTAATTACAGCAGCAGCAGCCATCTGTTGCACGAGTATGGACCGCTGTAAGAGCTGCTGCTGCAGCTTTTGAAGCCGCGATGATGCTTCTGTCTAGCGGCAGCCATTACTATTTAGTGGGTTTTTTTTTGTAGCAGTAGGGCAGGGCCATGGCTGTGAGCATTAGGAGTTCTGCGCTTTAATTTTGTTAGAAAGCAATTTGGTGGAGGGGAGGTAAGAAGTCTTGCCGGGTGGAAAATCTGAGGGGACTGCTAGTGCTTCCCTGTTTGGTGTTGCCTTCCGTGTTCTGTGTTACACGATATATTCATCAAAACACGCGACATGCACGCTTGGCCGTACCAGCCTCGTAGCCCTATCGCTTCATTTTCTAGAGACTGGTGGAGGTGCTGGTATTGCGGTGGAGAAAAGGGGCGACAAACAGAAAAGGGCTCGTTTTATACGTGAATATATATATATGTATATGTGTATATATGTATGTATAAATATACACATCTGTGCATGTAGAAAGATATGTATATATATGTATATACGAACGTTCCCTGCGTATGAGTCCGCTGGTGAAGGTTTCTGCTACATAACGCAGCACTAAGGACGGGCGTAGGAGTCAGGACGGGCACCCTATCACTCCTGCCGTCACTGCTGATGCTGCTGCTAGCATTGCAGTTACTGTTGCCTTCAAGTTCAAGGGTATGGTAGTGGCGCTGCAAATGTAGGATTCATGTTGCTGCAAGCGCGTAGTACCTACCGCCTTACCAACTCTAGTATCACTACTGCTTATATTTCAATCGCTAGTAGTGCTGGTACTGCAGCCTTTGAGCGTAGGAGTATGGGCAGTGGCGTTGTATGTCACTCAGTTGCAATTGCTCCATACAACTTGCCGTGCACGATTGGAAAATCACGAGCGAAGACGCTGATTCTTGGGCCGTGGTACAGCACTGAGCGCGCGGCAGCCGCCTGCTGCTGTGTACACGCTCCTGTGCAAACTTACGGGTCCACCCGTGAAGGCTCATCGTGGCACGGTCAGTTCGACCTGCAGACCGTTGTTTCCTCCGAATGTCGGTAACACAGACTTCCTCGTTAGACCTGCATCGTCGAGGGAGTAATTGTGTAAATGCGTTCAATTAAAAGGCCCTGCATTCGTTGTTTCTGCGGTGCTGGTATTTTCGTTTTTGCTAAAGACGGAATTAGTTCTGATACACTACTACGCAGACAGCGGGTGCACTGCACAGCGGTAGTAACCACAGCGTGCCTTTCCTGTAGGGAGGATCTGCAACTTTGACAGAACAAGGAGACAAGACGGGGTGAAGCGTCTGTACGTAACTCCGGTGCTCTCGCTTTGAGGCTGTAAAGCAGTAGTGCCCACAAGTTGCCGCTTCTGGGGGGGAACTCTACAACTCTGACAGAACAGAACTACCCAGAAGGCAACAGGGGGTGAAGCGTGTGAAGGCATCCCTGCTGCTCCTGCTTTGAGCCGGCGGCACAGCGGCACTGACCACAGTGTGCCTCTTTTTCAGCAAAACTTTCAGGTTCTGAGAGAACGCATAGGCTTGGCAGCCGTCTAGACATGGCAGAGGGTCCGGTTGCGTGTCCTCTTGCGTTGAACACGGCTGCGCGAGTCGTCGACGTCTGTTGCACCGTATATTATGACCGTAAGCAGCTCGTAACTGGATACCGTGAGGTCAATACACGCGAACAGCGAATGCCGTTGAATCATAAGACAGACAACGGGGTTGTGCTGGCAAAATACGGACACGCAGCAAAGGGTCAAAGCGACGCAGTGTTTCACGGTACGCCATCATCTCGCTTTTCGCTAATAGGTGCTTTCCATCGGTGTACGTACACCTACAACCGCAGTCACGAGCGTGAAAGATTGACTGCATGACATCAATTAGCTGCTCCACCGCTTGCTTGGCCCCCACAGTAACAACCTGCCTTTTCCGTTAAGACCTTGGTGATCTGCCTTGCGGTACTGAACTGGCACACCCACAGCCACTGAGACAGCCGTAGTGGCTGAACTGCCACAGCAGCAGCCACCTGCATAGCTACTCACGTCCCGCGCCCACGGTGACTGAGACAGCCCTGAAGCTGTACTGCCACAGGATCCGCCAGCTCCAGAACCACCCGCTTGGCACTCCAGCCACAGCCACACTCGTAAAAGCCCTCCTGTCAGAGTATCAGTTGGCTGCATGACTCCGCACTTCGCACCAGCAACCACAGTCATGGAGGTCTGACCACCACAGTACCACTTAGCTGCACCAGCAGTTACGTGGCACTCCCAAAGCCACAGCCGTGATGGCTGTGCTGCACTGCATCACTTACCTGCGCGAACACTCACTTGGCATCCACAGGCACACACTGTGCTGCTACGGCATTAGTCAGCTGCATAACGACTCACCTGGCGCCCACAGCCACAGCCACAGCTGTTGAAGTTGTACTGTCACACCATGACTCAGCTGCACGACTACCGCGCTCGCACCTACGGCCACAGCTACATTCGTAGACGACCTCCAGGCACGACATCAGCTAACCCCATAGCTACTCACTTGGCACCACCGCCCACAGCCACGGTCACAGCCGTGAATACTGTACTGCACGGCATCAGTTACCGGCGCAAACACTAAGTTGGCACCCACCGGCACAGCCTGCCGTGCAGGTTTTGCTCCCACGGCATTAGTCACCTGCCATCAGTTTACTTCAGAGCTACTCACTTGGCACCAGCGGCCACAGCCACCGTCACACTCTTGAAAGCACTGCATCAGTTACCTGCACAACCGCTCACTTGGCACCCACTGGCACCGCCTGCCGTGGAGGCTGTACTGCTACGGCGTTAGTCAGCTGCGTAACTACTCACCTGGCACCCACAGCCACAGCCACAGCGGTGGAGGTTGTCCTGACACACCGTCATTCAGCTGCACAGCTACCCGCCTGGCACCCGCAGCCACAGCTACACCCGTGAAAAACCTCCAGCCACGACATCAGGTAGCCCCATAGCTACCCACTTGGCATCGACGGCCACAGCCACAGTCGCAGCCGTGAGAGTTGTACTGCCGCAGTACGAGCTAACTGCATAACTACGCACATGGCACCCACAGTCACAGCAGTGGAAGTTGCATCAGTCAGCTGCAGAACTACCCGCCTGGCACGCCCAGCCGCAGCCAAAGCGGGAGAAGGCCTCGGAAGTAACCGCCTGGCGCCTACGAACACACCCACGCTCGTAAAAGCCCTCCCGCCACAGTATTAGTTCGTTGCACAGCTACTCTCTTGGCACCGACAGCCACAGCCGCAGCCCTGAATGTCTGATTGCCACGGCGTCAGTCAGCTGCAACGGTACTCACTTGGCACGCCCACAGTTACAACCGGGGAAATTGTACTGGCACAGCATCACTCAGCTGCGCAATCCCCCACTCGCACCCCCAGCCACAGCGGTAAAAGGCCTGCTTCCGCAGTATCACCAAGCTGCGCAAGTACTCTCTCGGCACCTCCGCCTCCACAGCCACCCCCGTAGAAGTCGTACCGCCGCAGTAGCAGTCCGCTGTACGATCACTCACTTGGCACCCACGGCCGCAGCCACAGCGATGGAAGCTGTACCGCCACAGCACCAGTCAGCTGCAGAACTACCCACCTGACACGCCCAGCCACAGCCATAGCGCTAAAAGGCCTCCTTCCGCTGTATCACCAAGCTGCGTAAGTGCTCTCTTGGGCACCAGCCGCCATACCCACAGCCGTGAACGTCCTACTGTCACAATTGTAGTCCGCTGCAGAAACACCCATATGGCTTCCGCAGCCAGAGCCACAGCCGCGGAGATTGTTCTGCCTCGAAACCAGTCAGCTCCACATCCACCCGCTTGGCACCCGCTGCCGCAGCCGTGTAGGTCATAATTTTTCCGATAACGCCTACGCAGCTGCTTTCTTGGCTACAACAGCCACGGCCACAGCCTTTGGAGTCGTAACGCTACAGGACCAGTCAGCCGCATAACTACTTACTGGCATCCCCATGTCCACAGCCACCGCCCTGAGAGTCGGACCGCCGCAATGGCAGTCGGTTGCAGAACCACCCGCTTGGCACCCACAGCCACAGGGACGGCCGCGGAATCTGTACTGTCACAGCATCAATCGGCTGCACAACCACCCGGTTGGCGCCGGCGACCGCAGCCGTGAAAGTCGTGCTTTCACAGTAGCGACTACCCTAACTGCTCGCCTGCCGCCAAGAGCCACAGCCACAGCCACCGCCTTGTGCCGTGCTGCCGCAAGACACCTTAGCTGCGTAACTACCTAAATGGCACCACCTGTCCACGACTGACGCCGTGAGTCGTACCGCCACAGTATCAGTCACTGCGGAACTACTCACTTGGCAGCCGCAGCCACGGCCGTAGATGTCGTACTGCCACAGTGTCAGTGAGTTGCATCCGTAGTTACTCGCGTAGGGAAGCAGTAGCCACAACGTGAAAGTCGTACTTCCACAGTATCAGTCGCCTGCATTAATAGCCACCTGGTCACCGCAGCCGTAGCCACAACGTGAAAATCGTACTTCCACAATACCCCGTATATGCATAGCTATACGCTTGGCGACATCGTGTTGTTTCGCACGGAACTAGCAGAAGACGGACACTATGAAACAAGTCGTGAGCAAAGCGTCCGCATTCCAGGCGGCAACACTTCCCTCGTTTACACTTTCTGTGTACGCACCCCCCCCCCGGCGTACCAACCTGAAAGCCGATCTCTCTTAAGTCGCAATCATCCATCTAATCCTCCACAACTGACACGACAGAGGCCTCAAAACATCCACAGTGCCGCTCGTTGTCAAAGGCGCCGACAACGCACCCATCTGTGAAAATTCAAGCTGCCGGAAGCCGCTGAGATGCGCGGCTCAGCCAGATCCCGCGCACTTGACCAAGGCGACCACGGCGTCCCGATGCATTTGACTTCTTGCTTCAAAGCGCCTTGTCTTTCTCCGTACCGCCGCGCTCTGCACCAGTGCACACGAGACCACAGAAACGGCTTCTCTGAAGGGGTCGAGTGATGCACACGTATACACCCATTATACATGAGCAGGGGTTTTACTGCAGCAAATTGTGCACCAGCGGCAGCCGTCCGTACCGCGACACAGGTCCTATCGCATTGGCGCGTCTTCACCGAATCCGTATACATACACATATATATATATATATATATACACGTCAGTTGTATCCGGGAGCATATCTTCTCTTCTTGTAGATGATGGTCAATTCCTGACGCTTCACACGTCGCCATCCGCTCTGGCGCGGAGGGGTACCCCGGCGCGAGAAGGCGAAGGCGTCTGGTACTGCAGCTCCTTGACTGCTGCTCATCCGATGCGGATGCCGCGTATACATGGCGGTCAACACGTATTTCCTGGTGGATGAAACCCACCGCACTTGAGAAAACGACCAAAAAGAGTGATACTACCGTAGGAGAGTTTGATATGTCTGTCGCTGCTACAACCTTCCATCGCCGATAGTAGTAGTAGCAGCAATGCTAGTAGTGAAAATAGTACTCGTAAGAATAGCAGTAGTAGGAATATTAGTAGTACTTTTAGAAATACTAGTACAGCATCACCAATAGCAGCAGTAGCAGCCGTAGTAGTAGTAGTAGTAGTATCGGAGAGAGTACCCGTCGGAATAGTAGTAGAACGAATGATAGTAGTACCAGTAGGAATAGTAGTAGAGCATCTAGATGCTCACTCAAGCTTTTCTTTGCTGGATTTACGCTCGTGTCGCTAGCGTCAATATGTAGTAGGAACAGGCGCACTAGGAACACTTGTAGTGGTAGTAGTAGTAGTAGTAGTAAGAGAAATAATAGTAGTATTACGAATAGTGATACAACATCTAGGTGCTCAGTCACGCTCTTCTTTGCTGGTTTCGCGCTTGTGCCGCTAGAATCGATAAGCCACGAAAAGCTTGCTCGTCGTTTTCACGTTGTTGCCCTTGAGGCGGCAGGCGAGTACAAACTGCGTGGGAAGCGGCACGTGCGGCCGCCGATCTAAGTAGACGTCGCATCAGCTTTCGGAGCAAGTACGCTGCTGTACGCTTTGCTGCTACAACTTTCCGTCCACCAGTAGCAGTAGTAGCGGTTGGAATGGTAGTAGTAGTAGTAGTGAAAATAGGCGAGTTCTTAATGTATTAATCACGTAGTGTGATCCTTGTAATAAATCAGAGGGGTCGTCCATGGGGACCCGTAGTGAGGGGGCTCTGCGTAGCAGCGCCGTTGCGCACTTCAGCTCCCAGCCACCAGTAACAGCAGTAGTAGTTGGGAAAGTGGTAGAGGTAGAAGTAGTGGAAATGTCCGAGTTCTAGACCAAGCAATCAGGCATCGTGACCCTTGCAATACATCAGAAGGGTTCGTGGGAATCCGTGGAGAACATGAATCTGTCTAGACCGCGGCCTGGTACTTTCACTGACGCTAGTAGCAGTGGTAGCAGTAGGAATATCGGTAGGAGGCAGCTGCAGATTTTTCATTTATTGATCACGGGCTGTGATCCGTGATAGACCACAAGCGTCCATGGGAGTTTGGTTCTGCGTAGCACCGCAGCCGCGTACTTTTACTCACGCCTAGTTCCTCCTGTTGAAGAAGGATATGAAAATGACCAAGGCGATGTAGATCACCACAAAAGCAGCGACGACCAGGACTGCAAGACACACACAGTACACATACGCACGCGTAGCGTAGACAAGCCGCGATAGCTGCAATCCACCTGGAAACGCGTATGTACACCTGCGCTTGCATATGCTTCTCTAAGACGATGCGGACTGCTACAAAAGCTGCGCTTACTTGCACTGCAAGCCACACGCAGTACACAGATGCAAGCGCAGACAAGCCGCAGTAGCTGCAGTACACCTGGTACCGCATAGTTACGCCTGCGCTTGCAGATGCTTGTCTATAGAGATGTAGATCGCTACAAAAGCCGGGATCACTAGGACTGCAAAACACACGCGGTGCACACACGCACGCGGAGCGTAGAGAAGCCGCAGTAGTTGCGAC
>SJYA01012121.1:0-11645 GCA_006410615.1 Neotragus moschatus
TTTTAGCAAACATTTCATTGTTTTGCAAATTGACCACTGCTTATTTGAAAACAAATTACCAGCCGTTTCTTGTCTTACTGGTTCTGAAATTTTACTATCTCTCCATTTAGATACTCCTGTGTTTTTTAAAACAGCCATTTACGCTAATCTCCATATAAGTGTATTATCATGGCCACCAATTCCTAATCACAACATGAAATTTCATCTGATAAATGTGCACGGATTTTTATATATCATTGCTCCAATTCACCTAATGCAACTATTTCAGTTGTTCAAATTCAAATCAACTACAGTCTATTAAATAGATGAACAGATTTTAAAATAGTAATGTAAGCATAAATAAAAATAACTACAAATTTAAAGCTGCTACTCTTACTAGGTTAACTACTTCACTNTTTTTATATATCATTGCTCCAATTCACCTAATGCAACTATTTCAGTTGTTCAAATTCAAATCAACTACAGTCTATTAAATAGATGAACAGATTTTAAAATAGTAATGTAAGCATAAATAAAAATAACTACAAATTTAAAGCTGCTACTCTTACTAGGTTAACTACTTCACTTCCTCTACCTTAATTCCTATTAAGTAGCTGATGCACTACTAATATCATTACCTCAAGTTCTCTTTTTTCCATTCTCCTTTTTTGGAATTTTTTTTTTTTTCCGGGACCTCAGTTTTCTACATGAACTTTCAGTTGACTAGTTGAAGGTATATATCTGAGGGCTAAAACTACATATGGTAAGAATCTTTAATAATATCCTATTTTAAAAAATACACAGCACATCAGAAGAAGTAAATACTGTCTGTAGATCATTATAATTTCAGGCTATGAGAAGACTCTGCTATCTGGAGGGATAGTAGAATTTGGATAAAAGTTACTTCTTAAGAGAAAAGGCATTAGCAGAAAGGCAAAGAGGATGCGAAATCCAGAAAAGATGCCTGGCTTCCTGCTTATCGGGTATCCTTTCAAAGAAGGGATATATGTATACATATAACTGATTCATTTTGCTGAGCAGTAGAACTAACACAAAACATTGTAAAACGACTGTACTCCAATAAAAATTAATTTAACAAGTATTAAAAAAAAAAAAGATGTCTGACTTGAGTAGAAAGTGAAAGTGAAACTCACTCAGTCGTGTCCAACTCTTTGCAACCCCATGGACTACAGAGTCCATGGAATTCTCCAAGCCAGAATATTGGAGTGGGTAGCTTTTACCTTCTCCAGGAAATCTTCCCAACCCAGGAATCGAACATAAGTCTCCCTCATTGCAGGTAGATTCTTTATCAGCTGAGCCACAAGGGAAGCCCAAGAATACTGAAGTGGGTAGACTTTACCTTCTCCAGGAAATCTTCCCAACCCAGGAATCGAACCAGGGTCTCCTGCATTGCAGGCAGATTCTTTACCAACTGAGCTATCAGAGAAGCTATCAGGGAAGATTTGAGTAGAGAAACAGGTAAATGTAGCCCCCAAATAAGATGAATCAAGAAAATTGAAAACATCAAATGACAAAGTTCTTGACAGAAAAAGAAAGTCAATGAAGGCTTGAGGATGATTAGTTTATTATCTGACTGTAAAGTATATTAGAGAATCCCTGAGCTACTGGAAGAAGCATAAGTGTTTGCCTTCTAAACAGCAGTAACAGAGGCTGCTGAAAGGGATCTGTTATCAGCACACTGCTTATAACAACATTTCACACAAATGTCTTATATGCTACATGATGTGAATTCTATATAAGCTGGCTACATTTTCTAAAATATTCTCTTGTATGGTAATGGCATAGCATATCTCTCATTAAGTAAATAAAATACATACTTGAAAACATAAGCATCACATAGGGATTGGCATAAATTAAAATACTGTAAGTTCATTTTTATGCTTTATTCAAATGAAACATCATTTTCAATATTGTTGTAAGTGGGAGTAGTTTTTCAAGCTTTTATGTATTCTATGCATACATGATCAGTTGCTTCAGTCACATCCAACTCTTTCTATACATAACACATAAATCTGTAGGAAAACACACTTCTGATCCCATATCTATTTTTTTACCATCTCATACTAAAATACTCTCCTAACACAATCTTTTCAGTTTTACCTTTATGACTGTGAGGATCAACTCCAAATGAAAATATATGTTATACAGTCATGATAAAAACTCTTGCCTGCCTCTCCATTGAAACTTCACATATAACCACAACAGACAAATTTTACTGTGTGAACAAACTACATTTTAACATATTTTGGAGTAACTTAGCTGCACAGTCACATCTTAGTACGCTGGATTTGCTGGTTTCTCTTCCCAGGAAAGTCACTGTTGGTATGGAAAATTACTTCTTCAAATTCAAGCTGACCCTGTCCCCTCTCCAGAGTAACCACCACCTCCTCTATCCACCTTTGCCATTCTTGCACTTAGGTCCCCTTTGAACACTGTTTGCATGTCTGTCTGAGGAGACCATGAGCTATTCCAGGGAAGGCTTGGGGTGCAGTGCTCGTCACCATGCCTTCGACGCACAGGGCCTGGTACAAAGCATGTGCTCACAGAATGCTAACTTCATTCAATGCATTCTTCACTTTTGAGGAAAAAGAAAATAGATACATTTGCTGCTCTGAGCCACACTGTACCTGTGACTCCATCTGAGGCAAAATTTCAGTCTGATTTCTTCCCTCTTGGCATTTCCAGTGTTGCTTTCCTGTGTGTCCAAGTTTTATCTTTAGGAAAAGTTTTCATGTGACCACATTGTTAACATCATTCCATTTACTTTCCCTGCCAAAGGGCTTCAAAAAGAATCATGAAACAACAATGGTAGAAGGAAACTTAGACTCATCCGGCCATCTGGATTTTTCAAATCGAGAAAACCAAGGCTTAGAAATCTTGTATGACTTGCCCAAAATCACACAGAGAGTTCATGGGAATGTCAAGGATAGAAGCAAAAGCCTCCCAATTTCCAAACTGATTTTAATATAGCACTGAATTTGCTCGCCACCTACATTCTCCTTATGTTTCCACTCACATTCTAGCTTCCCCCACTGGACTGGAAAACTGCTCTGGGGCCACCCACCGTGTCCTTCCTTTTATTCTCCTCCCTCGGGCATTTGACCCTTGACCACCTTTCTCCTCCAGGAATATTCCATGGCTCCACTTATCTTCTTCTCTAGCAACTGTTTCTGTTTCCTTAAACAGGTCCTTTTCCTCACCCACAAGGCGGTTCTTGTTTCTCTGCATTTATCACTTCCAATGAATTTATAAGTCCCCAGGGAAATGACTCCCAAATCCTCCTTCCAGATCCACCGCTTCTATTCAGGATCCTTTCTCCTTGTCTCTCACTCCTCATCTCACTTTAGATGCATTATAATTCCCCCCAAAACTAGCACCTCCTCTTTAAGTCTGTACTTCCNTATAGCACTGAATTTGCTCGCCACCTACATTCTCCTTATGTTTCCACTCACATTCTAGCTTCCCCCACTGGACTGGAAAACTGCTCTGGGGCCACCCACCGTGTCCTTCCTTTTATTCTCCTCCCTCGGGCATTTGACCCTTGACCACCTTTCTCCTCCAGGAATATTCCATGGCTCCACTTATCTTCTTCTCTAGCAACTGTTTCTGTTTCCTTAAACAGGTCCTTTTCCTCACCCACAAGGCGGTTCTTGTTTCTCTGCATTTATCACTTCCAATGAATTTATAAGTCCCCAGGGAAATGACTCCCAAATCCTCCTTCCAGATCCACCGCTTCTATTCAGGATCCTTTCTCCTTGTCTCTCACTCCTCATCTCACTTTAGATGCATTATAATTCCCCCCAAAACTAGCACCTCCTCTTTAAGTCTGTACTTCTCTACATGACACTTTTCTAGTTAGCCAGGCCAAAAAAAACTATATAGTTCTTTTCTCTTCTCTTTTCAAAATTACTTTGAAATGTTTACAAGAAAACAAGAATAGAAGAAAATAACATGCCAGTATGCCAGATACTATATGCACATTATTTCATTTAATCAAACAGCCAGCTTGGGATAACTCTGTTAATGTCACCCATTTTGCAGTTGAAAAAGCCAAGCTTCAAAAAGACTTACTGTGCTTGAGTGCGTGGTGAGGACAGAGTTCAAACCAAAGACCTCCTGGCTTGCAGTATGTGCTGCCTCTTCTGTGAGGCTATCTGAAAAGGCAACACCTGCTTGGATTGTTGTTCCAAATAACTCTCGTCTTTTAAAAATCTGCACTGAGCATTTGATGTCAGGCACAACATCTCACACATGGTAGATGCTCAAAATCTGATATCAAGAGCAAAGCCAGTTGTTTCATTTGTTATTATTTTCTCCCATTTGGAGGGTTGTCTTTTCACCTTGTTTCTACTTTCCTTTGCTGTGCAAAAGCTTTTACATTTAATTAGGTCCCACTTTAATTTCCAAAATATACTAGCAGTTCATAAAACTCAGTATCAGAAAAACAAATGACCCAATCAAAAAGTGGGGAAAAGACCTAAACAGACATTTCTCCAGAGAAGACATACAGATGGCTAACAAACACATGAAAAAATGCTCAACATCGCTCATTATTAGAAATGCAAATCAAAACTACAATGCGATATCATCTCACCCAGTCAGACTGGTCATCATCAAAAAGTCTACAAACAATAAATTCTGGAGAGGGTGTGAAGAAGAGGGAACCTCTTGCACTGTTGGTGGGAATGTAAACTGGTACAGCCACTATGGAAGAGAGTATGGCGATTCCTTAAAAAACTAAGAATAAAACCACCATACGATCCAGCAATCCCGCTCCTAGGCATATACCCAGAGGAAACCAAAACTGAAAAAGACACAAGTACCCCAATGTTCATTGCAGCACTATTTGCAATCGCTAGGACACGGAAGCAACCTAGATGTCCATCGACAATGAATGGATAAAGAAAAGTGAAAGTCAAACTAAAAGTCGCTCAGTCCTATCTCTGTGAGCTGATGGAATTCCATACAATCTGTGGAACTCTCTAGGCCAGAATACCGGAGTGGGTAGCATTTCCCTTCTCCAGGGGATCTTCCCGATCCAGGGATTGGACCCAGGTCTACTGCATTGCAGAGGGATTCTTTACCAGCTGAGTCACAAGGGAAGCCCACGAATACTGGAGTGGGTAGCCTATCCCTTCTCCAGGGGATCTTCCCGACCCAGGAATTGAATCAGGGTCTCCTGCATTGGAGATGGATTATTTACCAACTGAGCTATCCGGGAAGCCTCATGGATAAAGAAGTTGTGGTACATATACATGATGGACTATTACTCAGCCATAGAAAGAAACACATTTGAGTCAGTTCTAATGAGATAGATGAACATAGAGCTTATTATACAGAGTGAGGTTAAGTCAGAAAGAGAAAGATAAGTATCATATACTAACACACATACACAGAATCTAGAAAAATGGTACTGAAAATTTTATTTGCAGGGCAGCAATGGAGAAACAGACAAAGAGAACAGACTTATGGACACGGGGAGAGGAGAGGAGAGGAGAGGAGAAGGCGAGATGCATGGAGAGAGTGACAAGGAGACTTACATTATCATATGTAAAAGAGATAGCCAATGGGAATTTGCTGTACCTCTCAGGGAACTCAAAGAGAGGTGCCGTATCAACCTAGAAGGTTGAGATAGGGAAGGAGGTTCAAGAGGGAGGGAACATATGTACACCTATGGCTGATTCATGCTGATGTTTGACAGAAAACAACAAAATTCTGTAAAAGCAATTAACCTGCAATTAAAAAATAAAGGAAAAAAGAGCAAGGACAGGCCCCATCCCTCATAAAGCAGAAGACAAAAATACCACATTAGGCTCTGAGCTTGCATCTTGAGGTGTTTTATGTGACAGGCATGTGGGCTGCCAAAGGCACATTGGCTTTCCGAGTGCATGGAGGTTGTCCTCTCCAGGCCTTCTCCAGTGGTGGAAACTCAATCTCTCTCCCACGGCAGATTTGGGAGAACAGTTCAAGCTTTTTGCTTTTCTTTCCTCCTTCCTTTCTCTCAATTCTCTTCTTTTTCTTAAAATGTTTGCTGATCATAAAAATCAGAACTTTTAAATAGCAGAATACTTAAATAATAGAGTTGAAAAAAGAAAACAGTCATCTCAAATTTCATCATACAGAAGTGTGTGTATATATATCAATATGTATGTATATATTTCTTTCTGGTCTCTTAACATATACACATAAGTGTCTCTGTATCTGGGCATGTGTATACCTATACACACATACACATATGCTGAAGTTTTATGTTCTACTTTATTTTCCCATCTAAGAAAAGCTTAGTAACTATTTTATTTAATATTGGATTGGCCCAAAAATTTGTTTAGGTATTTCCATAATATCGTACCAAAACCCCAATAGTATTACATAGTCTTTATAAGTTGGTTTTTATTGCTGAATAGTAACTTATGTTCTAAATATATCACAACCTTATTAGCTATTCATTCACTCAACCCTCTACTCAATAAAATGCTTATGAGTATGAAGGAACTTTGAACGGCCAGAGCTGTACAGCAGTGAACAAGACTGACAAGCCCATCACCAACTCATACCCCAGGTAGGGAGACAATGTGTTATTTGTTCAACCAGGTCAAACTCACACTTACAATTTCTCCATTACCATTTGTTAATAAGCTTTACATTGATGATGTGTGCGCTTATTTATGACTGTGCTCTATTTCACAATGAAAACCAAGGGATGATATAGCTTGGAAGTATCCCACCAGCTACCTAAAGAAGAAAGCAGGGGCTGAAAGTGACCATTCAGAAAAGATGAACTGATTCTCCTCAAAGAACAAGTAAGTAAAACAAGTGAGTGAACAAGTAAGCCCCTGCCCTCAGGGGCTCAGGGGCAGCTCTGAGGAGGAAAGCCTCCAAGAACCAGTGAATATGGACCGTGACAGAGAAAGAGGGTGTCCACTTTAAGCACCCATCACAAAGCTCAGGCACACCATCTGTGACTCCATTCTCCTTCCCCTTAGAGCTTCAGTCCCGGGGATGTAGAGGGACCCAGCGTGCTGAGCAGGAGAAATAACAGCTCTACACAGGGGAGAATGAGGACTCTAACTCCATGTCCCCATTCCTCACTGCAAATGATGAGCTCCCAGAAAGCCTGAATGTGGAGAGCATGCATCTCAGATAAATTTGAAATTGACATGAATTTGGATGGTTTGATGACTATGGGACAAATATTTTTAATTACCAGAGACTTTCTGTGACTAAACTCATCATGGGACTTCTCAGAAGCCAAGAGTAAACACCACCAGAAAACCAGAAAAACAAATATGAACAATCAAAAGGCAAACTACTCGTTTTATTATGATATTCCTTGAATCTTGTGTATTCAATAAACGCTCATATACGTATAATATGAACTCAGGCAACACATGTTATAAAGGGGTAAGACAGTGATGTGGGGATGGCCTTTCAGGTGAGGTGACATCTAAGCAGAAATCTAGCGTATCAGAGATAGTCAGGCCAAGGTGTAAGGGAAAGACATTCAAGACAAAGAGAGAAACAAATCCTTGAGATGGGAACAAATTTAGACACTTTAAGGAAAAGCAAAATGAGTGCAGCTGCAGCTAAGTGAAATACGGGAAATGATAATTAGAAAGGAATGCAGGGCATTAATCCACAGCACTGCCACTTATTGGATTCATACTCAGAAACAAACCCTGATAAATTCTACTTTTGTTTTTAGACCACCTATCTTTTCTTAGACCCCGGTTACAGATTTTATCATGGGACACCTCATGACGGCCTTCGGGATTACGCGCTGTCAACAGTATTATTTTACCTACATGACAATTATACTTCATAAAAGAAGAATAGATTTTACTCGTACAATGCTTTCTCTATTTTCTTGAAAACCATTGCCTTCTTCTAACTTCTCCCCAACATTTGACAGAAATATGGACTTAAAAACAATTTCAAAAATGTCCCTCTTATCAACAACATTGCAATGTCATTATAAACAACATCACAGTATGATAATAAATAGAAGCTGTTCTGTGCTGAAGAAGTAAAAAGGAAGTGGTAAAAACTGGTAGAGCTGAAAATGAATACCCCATCCTAATGCTTCATTATCCAAAACTAATTGATTTTTTGGTTATTATAATGGTTACTTTCTCATTTTATCGGAGAATTTTTGCTCATATCAAGAAAAACTTGATTTTTATATACTTTTTTAATAGCCCATTCACTTTAATATAATCTCTTGTTACTTATATTTTTTCATTAAATCCACTAGGGTGTCTATGCATTCTTAAAATAAGAAAACAACAAGCTGAGAAAAAGAGAGCAAATTCACTTTTAAATCTACGTCTAAGTTTATCAACCAGTCCAGCCAAAAGCTATTATGTTTTGCTGCATCTTTCTGGTGCTTATTTAATTTTCATTATAAATGTACTGACTGAATATCCACAATATGGCAAGAGGCAAGGCACTGAGGATTCAAAAATGAAAACAGATTTAATCTCCATCTTCACAGACCTTATACATTGTGCATAAAAGGCAGGAAAAAGTAAACTATTCAGAAAAATATACTTAAGATATTATAAAGTAGGAAATGTATCATTAAAAAAGCAAACAGGGATCTGAAAGAAATATAGCAGAAGTTAAGATGCCAGAGAGGGTACCCCAATAAAACCTATCTAAGAAGATCACATTTGAGGCAAGAACTGAGGGAGCCAGCCATAGAAAACAATGAAATTGAGAGAACAGTGGTATTTTAGGTGAAGGAGGCCATATACCAAGGCTATATATAACTGGAAAATAGGTAGAAGGAACTCAATATATCAATTTTGAGTTTTATAAAAGCATACAATTTTAAATGATTATTTATAACCATATACATTTGTGTGTTGTGTTTACATCACATTTTAAAAATGAGAAATAAAGAATAAACAATATGACTCTATTACTTAGCAATATAAAAGCAAAGTAAGTGTTAATAAATACTAAAAGAAAGGCAATTGCTCCGTAAGGACAGAAATCAAGGAGGGAGAAAAATAATGTATTTTTTGCACTGTAGTTTTTATAACTTTATTGACTTTTCAAACGATGTACATGAATGGCTTACATTACATTTTAATTTAAGAGAGGTTGAATTGGGAGGGTTCTTGTTGGGAAGTCACTGCAGTGACCAAAGCAATAAATAACAGTGGCATCAGTGTAAAGTCTATGTGAGAAATACCTACAGATATACTAGAACACAGTTAAAGAAGTGATGTGGAGTCAGAAGCAGTGGTGGGAGTCACAAATAAATAATTGTAGCAGCAAATACAGAACAGATGGGGTTGGCAGGGCATGATTTATGTAGGGCTCTGAAGAACATAAGACACATTTAGATGGCATCTGAAGTGTAATTGGAAGCAACAGACAGTGTATGGCATAATCTGTTACATTTGGAAGAAAGTCATTCCTGCTCTTTTTTGGAAAGCAGATTACAGGGTGACAAGAGTAGAATGAGGGAGATCAGTCTGAAGTCAGTTACACTAGTTCAAGTGCAAGATCATGATGGCTAGACCAAGAAAGCCACACATGTGTTCAAACTAAGAATGTGGACACAAAGTAAACACATTTGAGATTAATTGTGGTTTCACATGCAAACCAGAGAGCAACCACCTCAATCTGTTTATGTTTTTCGAAGTTGTTGCATAGAGGGACACAGAATTCTTGTTGACACAGAATTAAAGATGACTCCAGAGTGTCTTTCTTAGGTACTCAAGAAAGGGAGATAAATGTTTGTAAGTGAGATAAAAATGTCAAATGCTGAGATGAAATAGATTTTCGGGGCAGATAAAGTTTCTGATGAGGCTGTCTTAAGCTTCATATAGCTGTGAAACACCCTAGTAGAGGAATCAGAATAGACAGATGGTATATGGAGCTTTGTAGAGAGTTTTAACCNAAGTGAGATAAAAATGTCAAATGCTGAGATGAAATAGATTTTCGGGGCAGATAAAGTTTCTGATGAGGCTGTCTTAAGCTTCATATAGCTGTGAAACACCCTAGTAGAGGAATCAGAATAGACAGATGGTATATGGAGCTTTGTAGAGAGTTTTAACCTAGAGATATGCATCTGTGTACTGCCAACATAAAGACAGTATTTCATTTCATGGTGATGAGTGATGTCATCCAGAAAGAGAATAAAGAGGGAGACCAGTAGAAGAGCTTAAGACCAAACCTGAGGATCCTACCACTGAGGAGAGTAACAGTCAGTAAAGGACACTGAGGAGGAAGGACTAAGAAGGTTAAAGGAAAAGTAGGAGCTTGTACGGTTGACTTTTTAAAATCAGAATTAACTTTCTAGAAGAGGCTTTGAAGAAAAGATAGGAATAAGTTCTTACTTGGTTCACTCTGAAGATGCGCTTGCCCTGTGTAACCCATAGTGTTCAGGTTAAAAATGAGTCGTCCTGCACAAGATGGTCAAACACATGAGTTCATGTTGCTGCTAAATTCAACAAGAACGGAGCCAAAGAACACTCTCCTGCCTATATCAATCAGGGTTCTCACAGTCATAACAATGTGACTTCCTTCCAATGCAAATGAGAGAATTCTACATGTTCCACTTTGTTGAGTCATTGGAGAGTTTAAACGTATTAACTAACTTTGCCTGACCTGTATTTTTTTTTTTTAAGGAAAAGGTCGCTTCCCACTTGCCATCTACCCTGGCATTTCCTGAGCTAGTACACATTAAGCCGTGCACCTCGTCCTTAAAGGGTTAGTCACTGGGCGATTGCTCAGAGCCCTCACCACAGCACTTAAATCTCATGCAATTCCAGCCCAGTTATGTGCTTGAAGTGGAACTGAATGNTTCCTGAGCTAGTACACATTAAGCCGTGCACCTCGTCCTTAAAGGGTTAGTCACTGGGCGATTGCTCAGAGCCCTCACCACAGCACTTAAATCTCATGCAATTCCAGCCCAGTTATGTGCTTGAAGTGGAACTGAATGAGACCACTGAGAAAGCCGCACAGCTGCGATTTGGGGAAGTACTCATCACTGCCAGGTCTTACTGGTGACCTCACAATTAACAGCGATGTGGCCAACCTCCTACATCCCCCGAGAGAGTAGATACGAACTCACTTCACCATGGAAACAAGATTAGTGGAGCAAACTACTCAAGGACCATAGCACGGGTACTCAGAGACATGGAAAATGTGTTGCAACTTATTTTCCAGATTCAGTGAAAGGTCAAATAAATACAATAATTCATATGTTCAACAATATTTACTGAGCACACACTATGTCAGCTCTTGTGCTAGATGCTGGAAACACGGCAGGGTACGAAACGGTCATTTTAAAACAGACAAACTTAAGTCTCTTTTACAATAACTAAGGGGTTTACTTACTATAGATATTAAGTCCTATTTCTCACATGCAACCCCACTGGCAAAACATGGGATCTTTTTTTCCCATGTAGGACCCTTGGATAATTTAAATAGTCTCCCCCCACCCTATTCTGATGGCATTAAGTAATATCCAAGAAATTACCTTTTTTCCCTTAAAGGGAGCATTAAATATTGGACCACAAAAGTTCTTCCTCGCATGGCCTGTTTCTTAACTACAAGATCCTCAAACACAAATGTCTGACTAGGGAGAGTAGAAAGAACACACTTTTCCTTTCTTCCTTTACTCTCTCTTT
>SJYA01012122.1:0-12057 GCA_006410615.1 Neotragus moschatus
CACGGTTCACATACTGCTGAAGCCTGGCTTGGAGAATTTTGAGCATTACTTTACTAGCGTGTGAGATGAATGGAATCGTGCAGTAGTTTGAGCTAAGAGACAACAATTGTTGGGGGGAACAGAATCTAGAAATTGTCTAGATCATGGAAAACCTTTGAAACGTTATACTATGTTTTGTTGGTTTTGCTGTTGTTATTGCAGAACTCTATAACCCAGTGTGGTACTGGCACGGTGTCTTAGATCCAAGAGTGTGTGCTCTCAGAATTTTCTGTAGAAATAGAGCCTCGGGTTATTTTCCAAAATTTGTTAACCTCATGCCCCAACCTCTCCAACCCACCAAGGTTTGCTTCAGTCCTTCCAACCAATTGCTTTTTCCTCCTTGTGGATCTAACCTCTCCGATGGAAGGGAGGGAGGTGGGGCAGAGGGTCTCAGGGATACACCTGAGCTCTGTGCCTGGGCTACACCCACTCTTTCCTTCCTTTTAGTGAATCAGAAGGGGACAGGGCCCTCCTCCCTAGATTGGAATAATGTTTACGGATGTAACTTGACCTCCACTTCATTTTTTTGCACACCAGTGTGTTAAGCATCATCTGTGTGGCAGGCATTGAGGCGGAATAATGGGCAAACATGATCCTTGTCCTGATGACTTTACATTCTAGTGATAAGAGGCCAACAATAAACAATATCAGTTTAGTTCAGTCTCTCAGTCATGCCTGACTCTTTGTGAGCCCATGGACTGCAGCTTGCCAGGTCTCCCTGTCCATCACCAACTCCTGGAGCTTCCTCAAACTCATATCCATCTAGTATTTGGTGATGCCATCCAACCATCTCATCTTCTGTTGTCCCGTTCTCCTCCTGCCTTCAATCCTTCCCTACATCATGGTCTTTTCCAGTGAGTCAGTTCTTCACATAACATGGCCAGAATATTGGAGTTTCACCTTCAGTGTCAGTCTTTCCAATGAATAATCAGGACTGATTCCCTTTAGGATGGACTGGTTTGATCTCCTTTCGGTCCAAGGGACTCTCAAGAATCTTCTCCAACATCACAGTTGAAATACATCAATCAATCAATCAATAAACAGTATATATGATAAAAGTTAAAATACACAGAAGGTCACTGGTCAGTTCAGGTTGACTGATGAAGAACTACGAAAGTTCATTGGCCCGTGAGTTTGGTCTCACCGTAGAGAGGAGAGACCTTGAGTGCAGAGTGAGATGGGAATTCAGAATGGACTGCCTGGGGCAGTCCATTCCAGATTACTGGAATAACTAAAAGCCACCAGGAGCCATGGAATCTGGAATGTCACTGGGGCACCACTGCCCAGCCTGTGTCCTCTACAGAACCCAGTCGTGTCAGTTATTGGAAAAAAGGGAACAAGTTTCACATCTATAGCTCAATAAGCAGGAGCCCCTTTATCAAGCCAGTTACCATATAAAGTCAGTGTTCTCCAGGGTTCTCTTCCAACCACCTCCACTCCCCTCTCCTCGTTTTATTCACCACCCACCGGGATCTCACCGACTCCCAGGCTGGAATCGTCCTCTCTACCTGATGGCTCTCCAGAGCGTCTTCCAGCTGTGGTCTTTTCCCTGAGTTTAAGAACCACGTGCTGAACTGACTTCTGCACACACTGGATGATAGGCCAGAGACATCCCACACGCGGCAAGCGCAGAACCGAAAGAAGTCTTCCGTCCATACTTCCGGTCCCACTCCTCTTCCAGCCATTGACCTCCGTCAGTGATTGTCACCTCTCCCCACCTGGGCTAAGGCCACGGCACATGGCACTGAGGAGGCTGAGGACAGCCGGCCCTGCTGCCTGCTTTTCACTCACGAGCCCCCTACACCCGTGTCCTTACCTGCTCCCCTCTGCGCCGGGGTATTTCACTGCTATTGTGTCACGGGAAGGTTGAAGGAGTCATCCATCCATCCACTCAACACGTTTTTCAACTCCTCCTACAGACAAGTGTTGGGCGGGGAGACTGCAGAAAACACAGGCGTTGGCCCTGCCCACCTGGGACTTGTCTAGTTCAGTGGATTGAATAAATAATGTAGGAAAAGCACTTAGCAGGGAGTTTGGCACAGTAGAGGCATCCCATAAATGTTTAAGAGGAGAAGCTAGACATAGCCTGAGTCTCCTTTCTGCCTCGGGATCATTAACCTCTGAGTCTTTGCAGCTTTACTTCCCATAATCTAACTCTGGTATCGCCAAAATCAGTGCCATGTTTGGAGATACTGATTCCCACAGACTCACTGATGGCCCCGACCTGCCTGTGGTGGCTCCTCAGACCGTCTCCGGTCCCTTGATCTGTGCCCGACACTATGCCCAGTGCCTGGCACATTACAGGAGAGCAGTGAGTAATAGAATTATAGTTTTTAAATTTCATTAACATGCTATTTTATTATCAGGCTCATCATCATTTAATTTAGGCTCTAGAGGAAGATTTTGCATTACATTTGTTTAGAAACCTATAGAAAATCTCCATCTTCATGTAAAGTAATTAGAAAGGTGTTGATTTTATAACTGTGGTCTCTAGGATTTGGAGATATGATCTTGAGGTTTCCTAAAAGTGGAGAAATCCACAAATGTTAGTAAAAAAAAGGAAAAGAGCTCAGTTGGAGACATGCCAACGCTATGTCATCCCAAACGTCCATCCGTCCACATCTCTCTGGCTTCATCACTTAGTCCAAACTATCTCTCTCCCAGGAGGATGTCACAGTGTCCATGAGACCTCTCCCTTTCTTGCCATACCCTAAGTCACTCATTCCACAAAGTTAGAGCCATTTTCTTAAACATAAATGCCATCGTGTTACACCCCTGTTGAGAACTCTGTGTGGCTTCACGTTGTCTAAGAGTTGAAGCCTGGCTGTTTAGACAAAGGCTTCCTGCAGCCATTCCCACCTCCTCTAACCTCATCTCACCCCACTCTCCCCTCGCTTGCCGTGCTCCCATCACACTGGCCTTCCCCTTAATTCTTCAGACACACCCAGATGTTCCCGCCTAACGGGACCTCTCACCAGCCACTCCTTCCCCAGAGCCTCTTGCGTCACCAGATCTGTGTGTGGCAGGCCATTTAGGGATCAGTGTAACTTCCTCTCTCCAGGCCTTCCCTGACCAGTCAGCCACCAGCCACCATCACGTGGTTCCATCCTATTTTCTTGCCATCAGTTTCCATTAGCTAAGCAAAGTCCCTTTCCCTTTCCATCAAGTGGGTGTTGCAAGCATTGGACATCCTGGATGAGGCTGGATCAGCTTAATCCAGAGAAGGACGATGCTGTTTGCAGCCTAGAAAAGCAGTATCTGTGGCTTAGCTTGAAACAGGCTACCTACTGCACACCTCTTAATCCTGCAACGTTGTTGACCTCTCTTTTCTTCCCGTTTGCCTTCCCCGTGCGTCCCTATTCATTCATAGTCATTCTGTCATCTGCTCAGATAGCTGGGTAATTCAGCCAGCTCTGGAGAGACCAAAAGATAGCCCTTGGATTAATGGAGGCCAGTGTTCAAGCAGGAAACCCTTTCTGTAAAAGGCTGGACAGAAGTTTAGGCTTTGTGGTCTGTACAGTCTCCGTCACACCTACCCTCTGTCTTTGTAGAGCAAAAGCAGCCATAGACAAAAAATGTAAAAATGGCTATGTCCAAATAAAACTTTATTTACAAAATTATATGGGGGGGGGCAGATTCATTCCCAGCTGGAATTTGCTGATCTCTCTAGATCAGAGTCTGGAGAGAAGGTAGAGAGTTAATAGCTGACTTCTCTGGGTTGTGGGCTGTGAGGGTGGCTCTGGCAGTGTGGGGGCAGGTGCACAGCCAAGGGCACCTGCCCCCCCTTTTTTCCCCGTTGACTTCAGCCTCTTGCAGCCCTGACCAGAAAAACAAGGGAAAAAGTAGTTTACAATTAAATTGTTATTTACTGAGAGTTATGTAGGGCTTCCCTGGTGGCTCAGACGGTAAAGAATCTGTGTGCAATGCAGGAGATACGGGTTGAGAAGATCCCTGGAGATGGGATTGGAATGGCAACCCACTCCAGTATTCTTGTCTGGAGATGTCCATGGACAGAGGAGTCTGGTAGGCTACAGTCCATGGGGTTACAAAGAGTCAGAGAGAGTTATATAAGATATTTTGTTGTTGTTGTTGTTGTTTAACGTACCCAAATACCTTTTCTGATTTTCGTTCAATATTCTGGCTCAGGGCCTTTCTCCAGATGTGTCTTCCTGGAAGTGAAATCTCCAGAAATCCCCAGATTCTTACTCCTGTAAGGAGCACGTGTGCTCGCGTGTTCATTCAAGAGGTGCAAATGTGGAATTATGAATCTCTTTCATACATTGTTTCAAGTAAGCTTTGAATTCCCCATGGTTATGGGAAGGAGGAAATGTTGTGATCATACAGACTGAAGGTTCTAAAGTCTCAGGTCTTCAGGGATTGTCAGAGCTAACCTGTCGCTTCACAGATCCCTGTTTACAAAACTGGGTTCCCAGGCTGGCTGGTGGATTCCCACCACCTCCCAGTTTCGCTCCAGCCTCCCCGACCTCTGACTTCTTGAGGTGAGCCCTTGCAGGGTTCCTTTTCTAGGTTTTCGATGTGAATTCAGTTGGATTTGTATGGCCTATCTAGTTGGATTTTGATCTTTTTAGGGAAACATTTTATCATGTTATACACTGCTTTCCTGGCTATGTCTGCGTGCGTGCTAAGTCACTCCAACTGTGTCCAACTCTTTACAACCCTGTGGGCTGTAGCCCCCCCAGGCTTCTCTGCCCATAGGATTCTCCAGGCAAGAATACTGCAGTGGGTTGCCATTTCCTTCTCCAGGGAATCTTCCCGACCCAGGGATCGAACCCACATCTCTTATGTTTCCTGCATTGGCAGGTGGGTTCTTTACCACCAGCATGACCTGGGAAGCCCCAGCTATATGTAAAATAAAAAACTGAATTAGGAAAATAATGTTACCATGTGCGATAAGTTCTTAAATTGTTAATATTTTCATGCTGAATTCATCTAATGATACCACAGAAATTTCATAATACCTCCTCATTTTGCGATATTTTCATGGTAGAACTGTTTTAAGCTGGCTGCAATCTATTTAAAGGTGGGTTCTTCATTTCAAACTACTCTACTTCAGAGCACCTAGGTTTAATGTTTCTGAAAGGGATGAAAGACAGCATTCTACTTGCATCTTAGGGATGAATGAAGGACCATTGAGAGATCCGCCCTGCAAGGTTTTTGTGAGCTTGTAGCAAATAAATGTATCTTTTTAAAATCACTCTGTGTCAGTAATAATTTCTTATGTTAAATACCTCCCAATATTTGAAGCCACTGGGCTGATTCTCCACACATAAATATTTCCTATCATGAGATTTGGGGATATGCTAGAACAATTTATTTCGCAGCGCGGTTTCTATCTAAACAAGATCTGTCTTCTTATCTTTCTCAATTTAGCAAAATGCTATTGCAGCTTCTAGCTGCTCCTAGCTGTTTTTCACAGAAGAAAAACCAAAGACAAGATATGTGCATGAGTTGGTGTATGTTTCAGACGGCATCTTCTGAGTGGTGCCCCACAATAGCTCTATGCAAGCGATGTGACCCAGAAGTATTTTATGTTAAATCTGGTGTTAGCTCTCTTTAGGTATATACCCTGACAGTCTGAATACAGTATGCTGTGCGATTATAACTCAGAAGCACTAACTCATGAATATAATTTTGAGCATTCTTAGACTTTTGCAAATATAATTTTGAGAATTGAAATTAATTGTACTTGTTTGGGGGATGAGAAAGAAATATAATTTTTCATGAGATGCATTTTCCTTCCATAGGCCAATACCATTTGGAGTTTTTGTTTTTTTTTTCCTTGTAACACGCAGCAGTTATCTTATTATAATTTTCCTGCCATTTATAGTTACTTTTCAGCATTTGTTACCTTAGCAAGACAAGTTGGGGTATTGCTGATAAATCAAATCATTTTAATTAATTGCTATAAAAGAGAGGTGACCTCTTTGCTTTTAAATTTTTAACTTTTTAAGAAAGAAAAGGTGTTTATTTTTAAATTGTATGTAATTTTATCAAAATGTTTACAATCTAAAACTTCTGGAAGTTAATGGTTTATATTTGGTTTCCACCTGTCAATAGTAGTTATTTTTAGAAATACAATATATAAGCTATACTAAAATCAAATAATGTTCTCAAAGATTGACACCATCTGGAGGAAATTAGCAGTCCATGAATTCTTATAACCATGCTTTATATTCTGTTTTGCATAGCTTGCTTGTTATTAATGGTTCAAAACAACCTAACTCAACTACACTTATGGTGTCATATAAACCTAAGACAGAGACTTATATTACCTGACTTGTAGAAGCAGTAGCTTTGCTTCTTCGTTTCAGTTTTGATTTTTGAAGGAATTCAGAACTTTGATGGAGGCCGGGGTGTTGATATGAAATTACAAGATGTAGTTTCCTAACCTGAACTAATTTTATCCCATTTTAAGTATTTTTTCACAGGTGTCCTCACTTCCCTGTAGTTTCTTGGTTTGACTAACTCATTCTTGCCTTTTAGGTCTTAGTTTATACTTTCCTTTCTAAGGACAGTTTCTCTGCCTAACCAACACTGGAGTAAGTTGGCTCTCATTTGTCCTCCAAAAAGTGCCCCAGACTTATTATCTCACCAGCAAACAGACGTCCTTGAGGATGAGAACTCTATGTTCCACTCCCCTCCTTGCACAAAAGAACCAGCACACAGTAGCTTCAAAACTGTGTGTTGCATTTGAGCTGGGGATCCTGACATTGGCTTATAAAGGTGATAGAGGACAATACAAATGACAGGCTGTAAAATACCGAGTTTAGTACAGAGGGAAATTCATAAACAGAAGGCTTACAGGAAATTAGGAAGTGAGTCCATGTTACCCAGAGTCTTGCTGATAGAAGTTTCCTGAGAGAGGCTGGATTGGAGCTGAACCCTGACAGATTTTTGGAAAGTGAAGATAAATTGAAGAATCGTACACATAGAGATAAGAGCATTAAAGAAGAGAGTGGTCCAGAAGCTACAAAGAGATTGACCTGAGAGAAACAGAAAGATTTATGAAAGACAATATGGGAGATACATACTGCAGGGTGAAATCTAAGCTAAAGAGGGCTCTGGAAGCCAGAGGAAGACCTGGGGTCTTAATACCATGGCCATGGGTAATTGATTCATAATTTGACCAAGAACTGCCATGGTGAAAGCTATTTAGAATAATCTTGCTGTAATGTATTTTGTATAATACTTTATTTAAAGTTTTTATCAACAAGGGAGGCCATTTGGTTTGTTAACTGTCATCGCTCTACAGGGGCTGAGTGCTCTGAGGCTGGAGCCATCTTGCCAGCCCTTCTGCAGTCGTGTCTGACTCTTTTGTGAGCCCATGGACTATATATAGCCTGCCAGGTTCCTCTGTACGTGGCGTTTCCCAGGCAAGAATACAGGAGAGGGTTGCCATTTCCTTCTCCAGGGGATGTTCCCAGCCCAGGGGTCAAACTTGTGTCTCCTGCATTCTTTACCACTGGGCCACCAGGGAAACCCAGAGACGAATTAGGTGGTCTCTAAAGTCATCCCTATGATAGCACTCAGCTACACTGAAACAATTACTTTGTTGTCCTCAGCCTCATTGGACCCTGAAGAAAGGGACCGTGCCTTCTTCACATCGGCAGGACAGGGCATGGAGTGATTTTTCTAAAGTTACTGGCAGGATGGATGAATAAAAGTGATTCAAAAATATAAACATATGGAGTCTTCATCTTAGGTGTGGTCTTTACACTGAAATACGGGGCCTCTGCAAGTAAGCTTACCGAGCCAGGGTCAACTCGAGTGTGTGTCTCTGTGTCTGCATGTGCAGCAAAGTGAACCGGATGAAGCCAGGAGGACATGAGCAGAGGCGGCAAGAAGGAACTGGAAGAAGCAGTGAATGACCTTGTTTCGGACCTGCCAGGGCCTTAGTAGGACTCTGATTCCAAGCTGACTAATGGGCGAGTGAACTTACTTCAGGATTTTGACTTGGCTGCTGGGAGGAATCTTGAAGGTCATTCAACTGTTGAAGCTCATTTTAATTTCTAAAAGTTGGATCTATCAATTAGTACCTTGGATCAGGGCCCTCTCCAGTGACGGGGACTGCTCACTTGGCTGACTCGAGTAATGAACTTGTGCGACATTTGTGGGCTAAAATGTTATTTCCAGCGTGTCTGCAGGGAGGCATGGGCTTGGGTACTTCTTTGTCAGTCGTGCACTTGGGCAATTAGTAGGTAATGTGGCTAAATATAGATGAAAGTGCATTTGGTTTCAGAGATTTCGGTCATTTATTTATTGTTTATAAGCAATCTCTTAACTAAAAGGGATTTACAGTGACAGTTGTTAAGAAGATAAACTTGAGTTATTTAATGCTGTAGCTCTCTCCCTCTAATTATTTTTATCTAATCAAATGCTTTATTAAATTCCCAGAAGTCATCGTTGTTCATGTACAAGTAGTCTGAAGAGAGCTTGGTAAGATTGCTAACTGGAGCATAACAGCTGTGTTACTGTGGCACAGACTAAATGCTATAAAAACAGCCTGTGCATTTTCAAGGGTCACATGTTAACTAAATTTGAGAGCTAATTTTCTCCTTCCAGTGAGGAAATTGCACTTTTTAAACTCCTCAGTGATTTTATACTTAACATTTTTATTCTAATGTTCATGTTTTTTGTTGTATTTCAAGTTCTATTGCTAAACATAATATTTCTCTTAATTTCACTTTTTGCTGGGGTTAAGGAAGAAGCCAGTTGCACTGTGTAACTCAGGGGTCACCTTGCACGCTCTGTACTTTCCCTCCCTTCTCTAGACCTGGAATGTTTTCTCTAGGTCCATGTGCTGGAATCTTGATCCTCCTTTAAATGCCGCTGTGTTCATGAATTCTTTTCCTACCTATTGTCTGGACATGATCTCTTCTTCCTCTGCTCCTGTGTTAGCCATATATTGCTGCATAAAAAACATATCCCAAAGCTTGGCATTGTAAGACAACTGTCAATGTTACAACTGACAGCTTCTGTGGGCCGTGAACTTGGGAGCAGCTTAGCTGGGCGATTCTTGCTCATGACTCGTGGTGTCTCGTGGAATCAGAGTCAAGATTCAGTCAGGTCTATAGTCTTGGGCTGGCGGATCTACTTCAGAGATGTTTGGCCTAGGTGGCTGCCGAGTCAGTGCTAGCTGTTGACAGAAGGCCTCAGTTCCCCACCCTGTGGACGCCTCCACAGGCTGCTTGAGGTTCCTCACGACATGGCCGTTCCCTTTGCCCAGAGCCGGTGACCCGGGAGAGAGCACAGGCGATGTAGTGTCTTTTCCGGTCTAGCCCTGGAAGTCCCACATTGGGATTTCTGCACTTTCCCTGCAGTTCCAGCAGGTCACTTCATATAATGTGGGGGAAAAGTACCCGAAAGCATGCAGACCAGGTGGTGGGGATTTGGGGGAGCGTCTTAGAGGCTGCTTACTGCTTGCTAATCTTCAGCGTAACTTTGAATATTCTGCCCTGTGTCATGCTTGCTGTCTCCCTTCCCTGCCTGCTCTGTTAAATTTTTACTTTCTTTAGAGTCTAGACTTGCTGCCTTAGCTTTACATGTCTTGAAATTTTTGGCAGATTGCATTCAGTATATGTCACGTTCAGTTGAGAAGTTGGAACCACAGCCTCTCTCTTAATGGGTATACATGAAAATGTATCTGTGACAAAAACCAGACAGAGATGGAGAGGTTTTGGCAGAGAGAGGGAACATAACGGAGATCAAGTGTGTGTGTGAAGAGAGAGAAAACGGATGAGGTAGAAAACTGTGTATTTTATCAGAAAAATGTGGGAAAAAAAAAAAGGGTACCACTCTGTAGGTACTAGAGAACTAATTTTACGCGAGTTTCAATGTTTGGATTACTGTGGAATAGTCTTTTACTGTCTGGCCTGTATGTGAATGCCTCACTGTAACTTTTACTAGGACCCTCTCAATTACACTTAATACTTTTATTTAAAAAAAAAAAAAACACACCAAAAACATTTTGTATTGGGGTATAGCCCATTAGCAATGTTGTGGCGGTTACAGGTACACAGATAAGGGACTCAGCCGTACACTTACATGCGTCCGCTCTCCCCTCTCCATCCGGGCTGGCGCTTAACACTCAGCAGAGGTCCATGTGCTGTAAAATGTGTCTTTGATGGTTTTCCATGTTAAATAAAGCAATGTTTATGTGACCTTCTCAACATCCCTGACTGTCCCCTCCCCCTGGCAACCATAGATTCATTTTCTAAGTCTGTGAGTCACTTTATGTTTTGCAATTCTTTCGTATCATTTCTTTTAGATTCCACATACAAGAGATGTCTGGAGGAGGAAGTGGCAACCCCCTCCAGGATTCTTGCCTGGAGAATCCCACAGACAGAGGAGCCTGGTGGGCTACAGTCTGTGCGTCACTAAGGCTCAGACACGACTGAGTGACTAACACACACACACACACACACACACAGAGACGTCATATGATAGCTCTCCTTTTTGAGGAGAGGGTCTCTGGATCACTCCTTCAATAAAAGCAGGGGAATCGTTGCTTACAAATAACTCTGAGGTAATGTGGAGTGAAGCATTTGCATATGACTTTTTTACCTATGATTGGGAGCTTTATTTAGCTTTTGATTAACTGCTCTGTAACCTGGCTCACTGGGGTGAAATCATTTTCTGGATTGGTCAGTTAACATTTATGTGCAGTCGGAGCAAAGGGCGTGGAGGAATGTCAGAAGGAAGAAAAAGACCCATGAGAATATAGGTCCTGGCAGGTTCTCCTCAGAAATGTCACTCATATCCATCTTCTCATTTTCACTCCAGCACAACATGGTCCAATTCCTTAGCAACTCATGTCAGATTTATTAAAATGACCTCCAAAGACTTTTCTCAGCTGCTGCTGCTAAGTCGCTTCAGTCGTGTCCGACTCTGTGCAACCCCATCCCTGGGATTCTCCAGGCAAGAACACTGGAGTGGGTTGCCATTTCCTTCTCCAATGCATGAAAGGGAAAAGTGAAAGTGAAGTCACTCAGTCATGTCCGAATCTTCTCAGCTGCTGAAGAGTGCTAACTTTTTTCACTCGCCACTTTCACCTTCATCAAGGAGCTCTTTAGTTCCTCTTCACTTTCTGCCGTTAGCATGGTATCATCTGCATATCTGAGGTTGTTGATATTTCTCCCAGCAATCTTGATTCCAGCTTGTGATTATCCAGCCCAGCATTTTGCATGACGTGCTCTGCATAGGGGCTTCCCAGGTGGTGCTAGTGGTAAAGAACCCACCTGCCAATGCAGGAGACATAAGAGACGTGGGTTCGATTGCTGGGTTGGGAAGATCCCCTGGACGAGGGTCCAGTATTCTTGGCTAGAGAAACCCATGGACAGAGGAGCCTGGCAGACTATAGTTCATGGGGTCACAAAGATTCAAACAAGACTGAAGTCACTTAGCACACACTCTGCATAAACGGTAAATAAGCAGGGTGACAATATACAGCCTTTACAATATACAGTTCCCAATTTGGAACCAGTCCATTTTTCCATGTCCAGTTCTAACTGTTGCTTCTTGACCTGCATACAGGTTTCACAGGAGGCAGGTAAGGTGGTCTCTATTTCCATTACTTTAAGAATTTTCCACAGTTTGTTGTGATCCACACAATCAAAGGCTTTAGTGTAGTCAATAAAGCAGAAGTAGATATTTTTCTGAAATTCTCGTGTATAATACAATGGATGTTGGCAATTTGATTTCTGGTTCCTCTGCCTTTTCTAAATCCAGCTTGTACATCTGNACAGGAGGCAGGTAAGGTGGTCTCTATTTCCATTACTTTAAGAATTTTCCACAGTTTGTTGTGATCCACACAATCAAAGGCTTTAGTGTAGTCAATAAAGCAGAAGTAGATATTTTTCTGAAATTCTCGTGTATAATACAATGGATGTTGGCAATTTGATTTCTGGTTCCTCTGCCTTTTCTAAATCCAGCTTGTACATCTGGTAGTTCTCAGTTCACGAACTGTTGAGTGAAGTGAAGTCACTCAGTCATATCCAA
>SJYA01012123.1:0-11653 GCA_006410615.1 Neotragus moschatus
TCCCGCCCACAGCTACCCCTGCCCTGCACACCACCCGCCCTTCCAGGAGTCAGTCCTGAGCACTTGCCGAGCTCCAGCCACAGGGACACCCGGAGCTGTGGTTGCTGGGCCGGCCGGCCAGGCTCCACACAAGGGACACCAGGAGCAGCCAGGCGACATGGTCGTGTGTGGCCTCACGCTTTCTCCCCACGCTCTGCTCAGGAACAAGGGCTGAAAGCGCCTTCGGACAAAGATGGGCCTCTGCCCTCTCCCCCTGGGGGGACAGGGGGGCTCAGACTGAGGGGCTCTGGGTGCCTTCATCTGAGACCAGCATGCAGCCCTGGAAGATGCCCAGCGCCCCTCCCGACCTGCCCCTCTGCCAGGCTCTGGGTGTCCCAAGAGCGTGGAGGAAAAGGAGGAGAAAAAGAGAAAGCTGGCTGATGCCAAGTATTGGTTTTCAGCCTGGAGGCCACAAAGATCTGCAGGGAAACTTCTTATTCCACTGAGGTCAAAACCTTAACAAGTCTGGGCAGCCCCAGCCCATGTTCCTGTAGAAACAGGATGGCTGAGCACCGCTGGCAGGGAGTGGAACGCGGCAGGGGGATGCTGGGCGGACGGGGAGCCCACCCCAGTGCATGCGGCCTTTGGCGTGGGCTTCCGCGGAGGCTCCGGCTGTACTGCCCCGGGAGCTGCCAGAAAGAGTGACAGGTAGCAGCGTAACCGCCTTTTTCTTTTAGCTGCCTCAGATATTCAATGTTTTGTTTTCGCCATCATGCTCATACATATGCATGTAATGAAACATTTGTGAAAAGTCACTTTCATAATAAACAAGAAATGAACTGAGATGACGTCCCTTTCTCTCGGTCATCTGTGGCTATGACGACAGGGCGGGAAGGGGTAACTGAAATTAGGAGAGCTGCGCATGGAGGGCACCCCAAGTTAGGGGCAACGTTACTTAGTGAGCTGCCGGAGAGTACAGCCGCTGCGCTCAGATCCCACTTCTCACGACCAGCGTCTACACGGGGGGTCACGGTCAGTGGGCAGCAGGGGATCTGGGCCCCTGTAAGTTAGATGCACAGTCAGTGTTCTTTGTGTGTGTGTGTGTGTGTGTGTGTGTGCATGTGTGAGCATGCATGTGGACGCATTTCTCTGGGAACACAGCTCATGGCTTTCATCAGATTCTCCAAGACATCCAGAACCACAAAAAGGCTGATAACCGCTGTCCTCCTCAGGAATGTGGAGAACCGTTGAATACCATGCGCTCAAGACAAGAAAAGACAATTTAAAAAATGGCATTAACATCCCAAAGAAAGGAACAGAAACTGAAGTTGCTCAGTTGTGTGCAACTCTGCGACCCCATGGACTGGAGCCTGCCAGGCTTCTCCGTCCGTGGGATTCTCCAGGCAAGAATACTGGAGTGGTTTGCCATTTCCTTCTCCAGGGTAATCTTCTTGACCCAGGGATCGAACCCAGGTCTCCCGCATTGCAAGCAGACACTTTACCCTCTGAGCCACCAGGGAAGCCCAAATCACACAGTAAACACCAGGGTTTTTTCCTGGTTTAACAAAGCGATTTTAAAGTTTAAAGAAGGACTTCCCTGCTGGTCCAGTGGTTGGGGGTCCACCTGCCAGGGCAAGGAACACGAGTTCAATCCTTAGCCCGGGAAGACAGCACATGCCTCGGAGCAGCCAACCCGTGAGCCACAACTCCTGAGCCTGCGCTCTGGAGCCCATGCTTCGCAACAGCCAGAGAAGCCACCGCAGTGAGAAGCCCGCATACCACCATGCAAAATAGCTCCCACTCTCCACAACTAGAGAAAGCCTGAGTGCAGCAATGCAGACCCAGCGTAGCCAAAATAATATATATATATATATATTTTTTTTAACCTCAGAAAACTTCTGGGAATGTACACAAAAGATTTGAAAGCAGAGTTTCAGATCAGTACCCCCATGTACAGAGCAACATTATTCATGACAGTGAAGAAATGTTAGCAACCCAAGTGTCCCTCAGTGGATGAATAAACAAGTCGTGGTCTGTCCATACAATGGACTAGGATTCAGCCTGAAAAAGGAGTGGCGTTCTGGGACTTGCTTGGAGGTCCAGTGGCGAAGAAATCAGCCTTCCATGCAGGGGACACAGGTCCAATCCCAGGTAAGGAAAGTAAGATCCCACGTGTTGTGGAGCGGCTAAGCCCAAACCGCAACTACTGAGCCCACGCACCGCAACCAGAGAGTCCACGTGCCACAACCAAAGATCCCACGGGATGCAACCAAGATCCAGTGTGCTGTAACTAAGACTCAACACAGCCAAATAAGCGATTTTTTTTTATAAAGGAGCTACATTCTGATAATTGCTGCAACATGAAGGAGCCTTGAAGACACTAAGCAGAGTGAAACAAACCAATCACCAAAGGAGCCACACTTTGTGATTCCACGCACAAGTCCCTGGAGGAGTCAAATCCACAGGGACAGAGAGTAGACTGGTGGTCACCAGGGGCTGGGGGTGAGGGGAATCAGGGAGTTGGTGTCTAACGGGTTCCATGTTTCAGTGTGGGAAGAGGANCTACTGAGCCCACGCACCGCAACCAGAGAGTCCACGTGCCACAACCAAAGATCCCACGGGATGCAACCAGGATCCAGTGTGCTGTAACTAAGACTCAACACAGCCAAATAAGCAATTTTTTTTTTTATAAAGGAGCGACATTCTGATAATTGGTGCAACATGAAGGAGCCTTGAAGACATTAAGCAGAGTGAAACAAACCAATCACCAAAGGAGCCACACTTTGTGATTCCATGNTGCAACCAGGATCCAGTGTGCTGTAACTAAGACTCAACACAGCCAAATAAGCAATTTTTTTTTTTATAAAGGAGCGACATTCTGATAATTGGTGCAACATGAAGGAGCCTTGAAGACATTAAGCAGAGTGAAACAAACCAATCACCAAAGGAGCCACACTTTGTGATTCCATGCACAAGTCCCTGGAGGAGTCAAATCCACAGGGACAGAGAGTAGACTGGTGGTCACCAGGGGCTGGGGGTGAGGGGGATCAGGGAGTTGGTGTCTAACGGGTTCCGTGTTTCAGCGTGGGAAGAGGAGAAAGTTCTGGAGATGGAAGATGGTGATGGTTACAAGAGAATATGAATGTCGTTAATGCCCCTTGGCTGGTTTTTTTTTTTTTTTTTGGTCGTGCTGCGTGGCATGTGGGATCTTAGTTCCCTGACCAGGGATCGAACCCACACCCCTTGCATTGGAAGAGCAGAGTCTTAACCACTGGATCACCAAAGAACTCCCTGCATTTTGTAAAATAGTTTGAATAGTGAATGTTGTATTATGTATCTTTTCCTTTTTTTTTTTTTAAAGAGGAAAACAATAATGGAATCCTGTGAGCGCGCAACACACTTGACATTTCTGCCAAAGCTCCCATGAAGACCGGATCAATGGATAAGGCCTCTTCGGACTGGAAATGAGCTGAGAAGCGGGGCACCCCCGCCCACGAACATGAGGAGAGCATGGCAGTGGGCATGGACTGACTCATTCCCCGGACCCCGAATCCAGGGTGGACCTCAAGATCCTCTGAGAGCTGGCGACGCACGGGCCAGCCGGCTCTGGCCTGTGGGAGCAGCCTGAGTGCGGGCTGGAAAAGAATTTCCAGACACAGAGCATTGCAGAAGGGAGTGAGTTTATTAAGAGCAAAGAGCAGGGATAAAGCGGGCACTGTGAGCACAGCAGGCTGACCTTCCGACGGACGAGGGAGCACAGGCAGTTTTTGTGACTTAATAGCCAGTTTTTATAGCCTAAAGACAGAAAATTCCTGCTGGAAGGGTGGCATTAGGTGACTGGTTGGGGCGCTATAGGGTGTTTACTGGAGTGGGCATCTTTGCTTAATTGAGAGAAAGGGGGCTTCTTAGTGATTATCCAGGGGGCTTTTGGCAAGGTTACAAAGGGTCTCAGTCAGTTTTGGAGGTGACCTTGGTTCTGGGCTCTGCTTCTGAGACCTTGGTGTGAGGCCTCCCACCTGTGGCCTTGGGTAGGACTCAACATGGCCTTGCTCTGTGAGCTGGGGAGACTGGGGAGGAGAGGTCAGCGCCATATCAGTGTGGGAACTGGCCTGGTCCGCATTACACTGCTCCGGACTCTCTCTAAACTCTGAGGGAGCATCTCAGCATATAACATGTATGTGCCATCTGTTGCTTTTCTTTCCATTTGAGAATTAAGAAATTAAATATTTATTTGCACAAATGAAATTCACACTTTAAAGCAGTTGTTCTTAATAAGCAAGCTTCTGGGAGAGTCGGTATGAATAATGTTTTGCCAAGAGATTGAAATTTTAGATACCCAAGGGATTTCCCTGATGGTTCAGTGGTTAGGACTCTGCTATCTCACTGCCAACCAGTGCAGGTTCGATTCCTGGTCGGGGAACTAAGACCCCCTCAAGCCGCACAGCACAGCCAAAGTAAAAAATAAAAAATGTTGTGAGAGAAAACATATCCAAACAAAACAAAACACCATAACACAGAGCAGAAAAGAATACCCCATAAGATCATAGCTCCATACTTCTAATCTCAAAAACAAATCTAAGCAATACATTGTTTAATTAAATATACAATCATATGTAATAATTTTTTTAATATTAATTTTTATTTATTTCTTTGGCCACACCAGATCGCAGTTGCCGTATGTGGGATCTGGTTCCCTGATCAGAGAACAAACCTAGACCCACTGCACTGAGAGCACAGAGTCTTAGCCACTGGACCACTGGAGAAGTCCTGTGAAATAACTTTTTAAAGCCTGGAAATAAATGAATATCGACTCGAGTACAGTGACTTCCCTTGCCGTAGAGGAAGGTACACCTGTGCTGTTGCTGAGTCACTCACACAGGCTTCCACCTATAACTGTGAATGCATTAAATACTGTAAAAGATAACAAAGGCAGAAGCATGGTTCTAGCACATTTCCTTAGGAAGATGTCGTTGGGAGACCAGTCCACTGTCTCTTGATCAGCGGTTAGAGCAATGGTCCAAATAACTCCTCTAACACGGAGACAGATAACTGCCTCTTTGGTTGAGAATAGACTCTGTGGTGTAGGAAAAACACATTTTCTGTGAGCACCCTCAGCACAGCTCCTAGCAGGGAAGCTTTTAGGGACCAGAAGTCACCTTGTGNGGTGACTGGTTGGGGCGCTATAGGGTGTTTACTGGAGTGGGCATCTTTGCTTAATTGAGAGAAAGGGGGCTTCTTAGTGATTATCCAGGGGGCTTTTGGCAAGGTTACAAAGGGTCTCAGTCAGTTTTGGAGGTGACCTTGGTTCTGGGCTCTGCTTCTGAGACCTTGGTGTGAGGCCTCCCACCTGTGGCCTTGGGTAGGACTCAACATGGCCTTGCTCTGTGAGCTGGGGAGACTGGGGAGGAGAGGTCAGCGCCATATCAGTGTGGGAACTGGCCTGGTCCGCATTACACTGCTCCGGACTCTCTCTAAACTCTGAGGGAGCATCTCAGCATATAACATGTATGTGCCATCTGTTGCTTTTCTTTCCATTTGAGAATTAAGAAATTAAATATTTATTTGCACAAATGAAATTCACACTTTAAAGCAGTTGTTCTTAATAAGCAAGCTTCTGGGAGAGTCGGTATGAATAATGTTTTGCCAAGAGATTGAAATTTTAGATACCCAAGGGATTTCCCTGATGGTTCAGTGGTTAGGACTCTGCTATCTCACTGCCAACCAGTGCAGGTTCGATTCCTGGTCGGGGAACTAAGACCCCCTCAAGCCGCACAGCACAGCCAAAGTAAAAAATAAAAAATGTTGTGAGAGAAAACATATCCAAACAAAACAAAACACCATAACACAGAGCAGAAAAGAATACCCCATAAGATCATAGCTCCATACTTCTAATCTCAAAAACAAATCTAAGCAATACATTGTTTAATTAAATATACAATCATATGTAATAATTTTTTTAATATTAATTTTTATTTATTTCTTTGGCCACACCAGATCGCAGTTGCCGTATGTGGGATCTGGTTCCCTGATCAGAGAACAAACCTAGACCCACTGCACTGAGAGCACAGAGTCTTAGCCACTGGACCACTGGAGAAGTCCTGTGAAATAACTTTTTAAAGCCTGGAAATAAATGAATATCGACTCGAGTACAGTGACTTCCCTTGCCGTAGAGGAAGGTACACCTGTGCTGTTGCTGAGTCACTCACACAGGCTTCCACCTATAACTGTGAATGCATTAAATACTGTAAAAGATAACAAAGGCAGAAGCATGGTTCTAGCACATTTCCTTAGGAAGATGTCGTTGGGAGACCAGTCCACTGTCTCTTGATCAGCGGTTAGAGCAATGGTCCAAATAACTCCTCTAACATGGAGACAGATAACTGCCTCTTTGGTTGAGAATAGACTCTGTGGTGTAGGAAAAACACATTTTCTGTGAGCACCCTCAGCACAGCTCCTAGCGGGGAAGCTTTTAGGGACCAGAAGTCACCTTGTGTGTGTGACTTTCAACTTTCAGGATGAGAGCTGCTTTTCCAGTTCTCCCCTCTGCCCATCTCTTCCCTCTCTTCTTTACCCTGAGGTGGGGGTGAGGTGAGGGAAACAGGGGCGATTCTCTGCTGATTAAATTGCATNCACCCTCAGCACAGCTCCTAGCAGGGAAGCTTTTAGGGACCAGAAGTCACCTTGTGTGTGTGACTTTCAACTTTCAGGATGAGAGCTGCTTTTCCAGTTCTCCCCTCTGCCCATCTCTTCCCTCTCTTCTTTACCCTGAGGTGGGGGTGAGGTGAGGGAAACAGGGGCGATTCTCTGCTGATTAAATTGCATATTCATTTATTTGTCTTTCTCTGCCTGACTTACTTCCCTCAGTGTGGCAATCTCTAGGTTTATCTCTGTTGCTGCAAATTATTTCATTTGCATTCTTTCATTCTTTTTAATGGCTGAGTAATAGTCCTTTGTATATATGTACCACATTGTCTTTACCCACTCCTCTGTCCGGGGACATTTAGACTGCTTCCCTGTCTTGCCTATTGTAAAGAGTGCTGTAAAAAACAGCGGAGTGCATGTATCTTTTCAATGGTTTTCCCCGGAAATATAAGCCTAGGATCACTTATATGTCGAATCTAAAAAAAAAAAAAAAAAAGAATGGTACAAATGAACTTATTTACAACAAAACAGAAATAGAGTCACAGATGTAGAAGACAAACTTATGGTTACCAAGGGGGAAAGCCAGGGTGGAGGGATAAATTGGGGGACTGCGACTGACGGATACACACTGCTGTCTATAAGATAGATAATAGGGACCTACTGTGCAGCCCAGGGAAGTTGACTCAACACTCTAGAATGACCTGTATGGGGAAAGAATCGGAAAGAGTGGATATATGTATATAGATGGCTGATTCACTTTGCTGTACCCCTGAAACTAAGACAACTTTGTAAATCAACTAGCCTCCAATTAAAAAAAAAAAAAAAAACCTTGTTAATTGCATATTCAGAGACCCCTTGTGAAGATAACATTTCAGCTGACACCTGAGGAATGAGTTGGAATCAACAAAGTGGAAGGAGGGCCAAGACTCCCAGGTAGACAGAACAGCACGAGAAAACCCTGGAGGCAGTGGTGAGGCATTGTATTCCAAAAGCTGAAAAAAGCCAGAGCGATAAGGCTCCAAAATGAGGGGAAGAGTGTGCAGAAAGGAGGCTGGAGAGGGCAGCTGAGCTGGACCACGTAGGACTTTGAAGGTCACATGAAGGACTGTTTTTGTTCCTGGGCACTGGGCAATCACAAAGATTTCTAGTAAGGATCTGATTTGATTGGGTTTGCATTGGGGGAGGAGAATGGAAATGGCCTGCCTGGTCACAGGGATGGGCCAAGCAAGGGACATTCACATGACCTGATCAGTGTGAGAGAGAACCTGTGAGACTCCCTTCCCCACTGGGACTGGATTCTTGGGAGGATATAGGCAGCAGCTATTGCAGCCATTAATTCTTTATCACTACAAGAGGACAGCCTTATCAAAGAACAAAGCCAATCCACAGAACAGCAGAGCTGAGACAAGGAGAGAAAAAGTGATGTTTGGTGATGTTTGGGCACCTTGATCAAGCTGAACCTGAAGTCCGCATGAACGCCTTTGTGATGTGATTGGTCTGGCTGCCATAACAAAATACCACAGACTGAGCAGCGTAAACAACAGTTTATTTTCTGGAAGCTGTGAAGCCCCACATCAAGGTGCAGGTTAGAATTCTCTTCCTGNGGTGATGTTTGGGCACCTTGATCAAGCTGAACCTGAAGTCCGCATGAACGCCTTTGTGATGTGATTGGTCTGGCTGCCATAACAAAATACCACAGACTGAGCAGCGTAAACAACAGTTTATTTTCTGGAAGCTGTGAAGCCCCACATCAAGGTGCAGGTTAGAATTCTCTTCCTGGCTTGCAGACAGCCACCTGTTCACTCTGTCCTCATCAGGTGAGGAGGAAGAATGCTCTGGTACCTATTCCTCTTCTTTTAAGGACCCCACCCTTAGGACCTCATTTAACTTTTATCACCTCCTCACAGGCTCTGTTTCCAAATTCAGTCACATTGTGGGTTAGGGCACAAGGAATTTGGGAAGAATGCAAACATCCAGTCCAGAACCCCATGGAAGCCAACAAATACCCTTTTGCCTTAAGCCAGTTTGAGGATCGGACAAACTACAGATTGACTCAGTGGGGGAGGAAGCTGCAGATGCCAAGATGACAAGCAGGTTTTCAGCTAGTATAACATATGCTTGCTCATAACAAAATAATTATTATAAACATGATCCACCTGCAACTCAGGAGACACGGGTTCGATTATTGGGTGGGGAAGATTCCCCTGGGAGACGGCACGCAACCCACTCCAGTACTCTTGCCTGGAGAATCCCATGGCCAAGAGGAGCCTGGCAGGCTATAGTCTATAGGGTCATAGATCGGACACGACGAAGTGACAGCCCACGTGTGATATATGTCTATATGGGCATAGACTGTAAGGTATGGTAAACAATGTAACAGTTTCTAACAGTGATCAGGTCTGTGAGGTAGATGTTTTAACTATAATTCAGTTCAGTTCAGTCACTCAGTCGTGTCCGACTCTGCAACCCCATGGACTGCAGCACGCCAGGTCTCCCTGTCCATCACCAACCCCCGGAGTTTACCCAAACTCATGTCCATCAAGTCAGTGATGCCATCCAACCATCTCACCCTCTGTCGTCCCCTTCTCCTCCTGCCTTGAATCTTTCCCAGCCTCAGGGTCTTTTCAAATGAGTCAGTTCTTTGCACCAGGCGCCCAAAGTATAGGAGTTTCAGCTTCAACATCAGTCCTTCCAGTGAACACTCAGGACTGATTTCCTTTAGGATAAACTGGTTGGATCTCCTTGCAGTCCAAGGGACTCTCAAAAGTCTTCTCCAACACCAGTACTAAATATCCACAGTGAGGCCCTGCTGCCCCTGCCTACCAACCACCCGAGTGTGCCTGTTCTGTGGCCTACCAGATGCGACTTCCACGTTCATCTATTTTGAAGCACAGTCTTCTGTGCATGAAGACTCCAGGAAATGACAGTTGGTGTGGGTGAGTCACATGCGGCAGATTGAGGCTGAGTGTTCCCGCTGCAGGCTGCATAGAGGTCGAACAGTTTCGTTGTTCACAGGGTTGTGTCCCTTCTTGCACGGAATAACCTAGGCAAACTCTGGGAGATGGTGAGGGACAGGATGGCCTGGCGCGCTTCAGTACACGGGGTCGCAAAGTGTCAGACAGGGCTGAGCGATAAAATAAGAAGTATGGTATAACAAATTCAGTTTTTAATTTCTATTTTGTCTCCTGGTATTTTTTCTTTATTGTGCAATAAACCTTTTCAGGAGCAATAAACTTTTTGATATTTATTTTTATGGATTTGTCTGTGTCACGTCTTAGTTGTGCCACTTTTTGCTGCAAGGACTCTACAGTTACGGCACTCAGGCTGAGTTGCAGCACATGGGATCTAAGTTCCCCAGCCAGGGATCAAACCTGAGTCCTCTGCAGACTCCAAGAATCCAAGGCAGATTCTTAACCAATGGACCACCAGGGAAGTCTCAGTAAAGCCTTTTTTAAGTCCATATTTAACTTAAAATTAAGTTCTAGGGACTTCCCTGGTGGTCCAGTGGCTAAGACTCTGAACTCCTAGTACAGGGGGCCAGGGTTCGATCCCTGATTGGGGAACTATTAAATAGATTCCACACACCACAACTAAAACAAATCCACAGCAAAACAAGATTCCACCCGCGGCAACTAACACCAGGCACAGCCAAATTAGTTAACTAAATATTTGAAATAACTAAATTAACTAAATATTTATACTAAACATTTCAGAGAAGACAATGGCACCCCACTCCAGTACTATTGCCTGGAAAATCCCATGGATGGAGGAGCCTGGTAGGCTGCAGTCCATGGGGTCGCCAAGCGTCGGACACGACTGAGCAACTTCACTTTCACGTCTCACTTTTATGCATTGAAGGAAATGGCAACCCACCCCAGTGTTCTTGCCTGGAGAATCCCAGGGACGAGGGAGCCTGGTGGGCTGCTGTCTATGGGGTTGCACAGAGTCGGACACAACTGAAGTGACTTAGCAGCAGCAGCATACTAAATATTTATATTATTACTATATTTATTTTTCTAGCAAATATAACTAAATTAACTACATATTTTAAAAAAAAATAAAAGTTCCATATTTTCATTGCTCAGGATTATGCAACTGAAACTTCTACAAAATGTTTGTCAATGTTTGCCTTTCACCATGGGGGCCAAAGAGGTATCTTTCACTGCAAATCAGTCGTTCAGAAGTATCACATGAACTGTAAGTCAGCAATTACTTTAATTCTGCCTCAGAACGAATGGATATGTGAAGTTGCAGAATGAACTGACGTAACAGTCTATAAATCATGACTCTTCATTTGGATTTTTCCTTACATTTGTTTCACTCATTTTTCTAATTCCAAGTTTTCTTGTGCTCCTTTCACTGTTAAAGTGCTGGCTCTCCTGGCTGAGAAATTATTTCACTGTGGATGCCATATTGTACCAAAGTCATCAGTTGCTTCCACTTCTGGCTTCCAATTCATGCAATCAAAATTAAGCTTTTGGAAAGTTCGGTCTCTCCAAGGTGCCAAACTATTATTGTGAACGCTACTCAGCTAAATTTAGTTTAACAGTTGAACCCTGAAGGCGTTTTTTTTGTTTTTTTTCTTTTTGCAATGGTAATATTCGTATAAAGTTCAATAGGCACTGCATAGATGAACTAACATTCTTACTAAATTAAGAACACCATGGGACTTTCCTGGTGGTCCAGTGGTTAAGAATCCATGCTTCCCCTGCAGGGGGCATGGGTTCAAGCCCTGGCAGGGGAACTAAGATCCCAAATCCCCCACCATGGCCAAAAATAAAACCAGAAAAACAAACCAAAAAACCCATGAAGTAAAAACACACCTGGAATTGGATATAAGTATTACATCCAAACTGTAAAATTGTATCAGTCGAATTAGATATCATAGTTGTCGAAATTTACAAATACTTCTTCACACAGAAAGATTGAACTGCAAAATTTTTGAGACACAGCTGATATGAGACAGAAAAAAGTATTCCAGTAGGGCTATGCTCAGTCATGTCCAACTCTGCGACTCCACGGACTGTAGCTC
>SJYA01012124.1:1810-12054 GCA_006410615.1 Neotragus moschatus
GTTAGTATACTGTATTGGTGTTTTTCTTTCTGGCTTACTTCACTCTGTATAATAGGCTCCAGTTTCATCCACCTCATTAGAACTGATTCAAATGTATTCTTTTTGATGGCGGAGTAATACTCCATCGTGTATGTGTACCACAGCTTTCTTATCCATTCATCTGCTGATGGACATCTAGGTTGCTTCCATGTCCTGGCTATTATAAATAGTGCTGTGATGAACAATGAGGTACACGTGTCTCTTTCAATTCTGGTTTCCTCAGTGTGTGTGCCCAGCAGTGGGATTGCTGGGTCATAAGAAACGAAGATGATACACACTCTTTGGAGTCATGTTTACTAAGTGAGGCATCCTTGTCCAGTTCAGAGCAGAAACCTTTAAGAAAAACCACAGAGTATTTCACATTCCCTGGTATTTGTTTTCAGTCTTGCTTGATAAAAACATAAACGTGATGTTTGCAATAAAAAGTATGTCATATTTTCAAAATAAACCAAATAATTTTGTTTAATTATATATAAATGTAATAAATCAGTAAAAAGCATTTCTTTCGTCTTTTACTTGCCTACATGGGCCAGGCTAAACTTATTTTAACATACCTAATATTATTCAGCATTCTTAATGATTTCTAATTTTACCTTTAAAAAAATAACTTTTCACTTTTAAAGACGTGAAAAAACTCATAAATCACATACCTACATACATATTTGATAAAAAATATATTTGTCAAGATATTTGTTGGACACATACATACCCATATGTGTATGGTGTGTATGTACATGAACATGTATATGTGTTTATGCTGCTGCTGCTGCTGCTAAGTCGCTTCAGTCGTGTCTGACTCTATGTGACTTCATAGATGGCAGCCCACTAGGCTCCTCTGTCCCTGGAATTCTCCAGGCAAGAATATTGGAGTGGGTTGCCATCTCTTTCTCCAATGCATGAAAGTGAAAAGTGAAAGTGAAGTCGCTGAGTCATGTCTGACTCTTAGCGACTCCCGTGGACTGCAGCCTACCAGGCTCTTCCATCATGGGATTTTCCAGGCAAGAGTACTGGAGTAGGGTGCCATTGCCTTCTCCAACACACACACATATGGGATAATCTTTTTAAAAGTGGCACAGGCCAATTTGATGTCTGTTTGCAATATTTGAACTTTGTCCTATACTTTATGTGCTATGTAGATATAAACTCACATTGGATGACAGACCAAAATGTTAAAGATAAATTATAAACCTTATAGAAGAAAAGAGGAGAAAACGTGAATGTTCTTAGGTTAGAGAGACTGGTTGCCACTCCTTGTAATATGTCTAGAATAATAAACAGATGTTATAAAGGCTTGGGAGAGTCCATATAAGGGGTGTCGTATGATATTTTTTCTCTGTCTGATTTACTTCACTCAGTATGACAACCTCTAGGTCCATCCACATAGTTTCAAATGGCATTATTTCATTTTTTAATGGCTGAGTAATATTCCATTATATATGTGTGTGTGTGTGTGTGTGTGTGTGTGTGTATCACATTTTCTTTATATATTCCTCTGTCATTGAACATTTGGGTTGCTTCCATGTCTCGGCTATTGTAAATGGTGCTGTAATGAACACTGGGTTGGAAGTATCCTTTCAAATGATGTTTTTCTCCAGATATATGCCCATGAGTGGGCTTGCAGGGTCATATGCTACCTCTATTTTTAGTGTTTTTAAGGAACCTCCATAGTGTTCTCCATAGTGGCTGTCAGTCATTTCAGTCTCTCAGTCATGTCCAATTCTTGGCAACCTCATGGACTGCATAATGCCTGGCTTCCCTGTCTATAACCAACTCATGGAGCACATGCAGACTCATACCCAATGAGTCGATGATGTCATCCAACCATTTCATCCCTGGCTGTCCCCTTCTCCTTCCACCTTCAATCTTTTCCAGCATCAAGGTCTTTCTCAATGAGTCAGTTCTTCACATCAGGTGGCCAAAGTATTGGAGTTTCAGCTTCAGCACCAGTTCTTCCAATGAATATTCAGGATTGATTTCCTTTAGGATGGACTGGTTTTATCTCCTGCAGTCAAGGGACTCTCAAAGAGTCTTTTCCAACACCGCAGGTAAAAAATATCAATTCTTTGGTGCTCAGCTTTCTGTTTGGTTAAACTCTCACATCCATACATGACCGCTGGAAAAATCATAGCTTTGACTAGACAGACCTTTGTTGGCAAAATAATATCTCTGCTTTGTAATATGCTGTCTAGGTTTGTCATAGGTTTTCTTCCAAGGAGCAAGCGTCTTTTAATCTCATGGCTGCAGTCACCATCTGCAATGATTTTGGAGATTCAAAACATAACAGATGTTTTCCCATCTATTTCCCATGAAGTGATGGGTCTGGATGCCATGATCTTTGATTTTTGAATGCTGAGCTTTAAGCCAACTTTTTCACTATCCTTTTTCACCTTCATCAAGAAATTCTTTAGTTCCTCTTCACTTTCTGACATAATGGTGTGTCATCTGCATATTTGAGGTTATTGATATTTCTCCTGGTCATCTTGATTCCAGCTTGTGCTTCATCCAGTTCAACATTGTGCATGAGGTACTCTGCATATAAGTAAATCATCAGGGTGACAACATACAGCCTCGAATTATTTTCCCAGTTTGGAACCAGTCTGTTGTTCCATGTCCAGTTCTAACTGTTGCTTCTTGACCTGAATACAGATTTCTCTGGAGACAGGTAAGGTGGTCTGGTATTTCCAACTCCTTAAGAATTTTCCACAGTTTCTTGTGATCCACAAAGTCAAAGGCTTTGGGGTACCTATTTACATTCCAAAAGAAATGTTACAAATGAATTTACTTGCAAGACAGAAAGAAATTCATAAACTTGGAGAACTAACTTAAAATTGCCAGTGGGAAGTATAGGGGGAAAGGATGTTGGATGGTTATTTACACATTGCTATGTTCAAAATGGATAACCAATACAGAACTACTGTATAGTACATGGAACTCAGCTCAGTGTTATGTGGCAGCCTGGATGAGAAGGGAGTTTGGGGGAGAATGGATACATATATATATATATATATATATATGGCCGAGTACCTTTTCTATTCACCTGAATTTATCACAGCATTGTTGATTGGCTATACCCCAATGCAAAAAGAAAAATTAAAGGGAAAAAAAAAACTGCATAAAATTAAGGCCATCAGCACATCTCAACTTGTAATTACATATAAAAAAGAAAAAAAAGGCAAAAAACAAAAGAATCTCTATGTGCATTCTCCCATCTTCCAGATCTAAGATTTAGTGAATAGCAAGAGCAATTTAGGAAATAAAAATGAATATAAGATAAAAGGCTTGTTTTAATATATGAAAGTATCTATCAAACAGCAAAGTTAATGGGACATTTTATAATTTGTACACAATAATTTCTGAAGTGCTTTAGAACATTGTCAAGGGATATTGGAAAAAATGTTAAGAATTGATGTGATTGATCATGGATGAATATTTTTGTGCTTCCCATTGTTGTTATAAATTGTTTTTAAAAATACTTTAATAAGCTGCTGCATTACTATGAAAAAACTAAAGGATTGGGGGAAAAAAGATGGTTAAAGATAGGCAATTTGTCTTTTTGTAATAGATAGAATATGCAAGATTCATTCTTATTAGAAGATCTGATTTGAACAAGTATCATCAGTTATAGAACATTTCTCTATTTAAGAAACTGAACTTAATTTAGAAATGAATGCAGCAGATGATAAAATGCATCATGTCTGAGTGAAGCAAGGATGAAACCAAGGTTATTCTACTGAATAATAAATTGATGGTGTTTTACTGATTCCATGGGAAGCAACTGCCTTGCTAACAGAAAACTGGGGCAAAATAATATGTATATAATATATTATATATATATAATATAATGGTATAATATATATATATAATAATGGCATATGTATGTAATATGTATATATATATACATAATATTTTATGTATGTATATATGCTTACATATTTATACATATATATTTTTTCATGGTATGCAATTCCTGAAAACATTGGAATCTCCTGAGTAACAGGAGAGCATTTTGTGTTCCTAGATTACTGATGGGGTCTTTAGATAGCTTCTAGGGGCTGGTGGCCATAAAGACTGATTAGAAAAATAAAACTTTCAGGTCTTTACACTTTCTGACTGTGGAGAAGGTAGAAGGACTAGTGACTGAGTTTAGTCACAGTAGTCAACGATTTAATCAATCATACTTGCATAATGAAATCTCTATTATACCTATCAACAGTAGAGTTTGAGAAGAATCCTAGTTGGTGAACACTTCAATGTGCTGGGAAGATGGCACATCCTGCGGGAGAACGGAGACTAAGCACTGCCCAACCACCCCGCCCCCCGAATCAGCACCTTGCTCTTTCTCTTCTATTGCATTGTTTCTGATTTGGGCACTTTATAATAAACTGGTAAGCATAAATAGTTTTGCTGAATTCTATGAGTCATGGTGGCAAATTAATGAACCTTACAAAGGGGTTATAAGAACCCCAGTTCATAGCTAGTTAACCAGAAGTACAGTGGCCTTCTCTTTCAGGAGTTGTGACTGGTGCCTGAATTGGCAGCAGAATTGTGAACCACATCCTTAACCTTTGGAGTCTGCACTAACTCCAGAAATTGATGTCACAATTTAATTGAATTGTTGGACACCCAGTGGTGTCAAAGAATCTGAGAAAAAAGTATCACTTTTAAAATCTGGCTACCTGTATTTTAGTTGCTTCTGTTAGTGGTAGAAAGGGCAGAGATATCTACTCTTTAAGGAAGTGATAAGTTTTTCTTTCATATTTGTGAGACTATCAGAGAGACTTGGATTGGGACATCCACTTCCATCATTACCAGAGAACCAGAGCTCATTATGTTCCAGCCTATTCCTTCTTTTCCCTCTTGTTTCAGGCCTTGAGGGGAGTAGGGCCAAGAGACCAGTGTGTACCTTGCTGAAGCCTTGGAGTGCCACTCAAATTTGCAAGACAAGAGCTTCAGTAATCTGTGAAAGGAAAATGGTAAAAAAGAAACCTAAGGAAGTGGATTTTTTTTCTGAAAGAAGTGACTTTTTTACTGAGAGATGAAAGTAAAATTTGGAATAAAGGTGGAAAGAGGGAATGCCAAAGATAAGCTAGATTAGGAATCAGTAAACATCCTCAGAGGAACTCCCTGTAAGAGGGTCCAATATTGTCAAATGTATTCTTTTTGATAATCAAGAAAACTTCACACTGGAGCCTTATTTTTTTTCTTTCTTCCTCATTGAAAATCTCCTTAATCCTCTAGAAATTAAATTTTACATATATCTGCACACTCTTGGGGAGACAGAGAGTCGATTTTTCATTTCCTCTTGAGCTCTTTGTGAAGAGAGATTCTGATGAATTAATATGGATTATAAATTGTAAATCCAGGTCAGATAAACACCCCATGATGAATCCAGGAGGGAATAAACAAGTCTATGATCATCAGCAAAGGGAAAGTGTAAGAAATTCAAAAAAAGAAATTATGTTGGCTCAGTAAGCTATTAGATGTCATCGTCTTTAAGGAGAATAGAGAGGACTTAGTGAATACTTACGTTATACTTGTTCTTTTTTGTTTGTTTGTTTTGTTTTACACGCATGACAAATTTTTATTGAGATTTACTGTGAAAAATCTGTTAGTCAAGTTTCAAAAGTCTTACACTGTAACACAAAACCACTAATTTATTTGTTTAAAAAGGAAATAAACTAGTACTTTGTCTGGAACATGTCTATGTGATCATCATAAACTTGAAATTTTCAAACAAGAGTGATCTCTTTGCTTATAATATTAAAAGAATGCTCTTAAAATTATGATATTTCATCCTGTTTTTCTGCTATGTATATAAATTTATTTTTATAATCATTCATTGTCCCAAACAGGATTTAATATTCTTCAAAATAGGCATCACTGGGAAACTTGATAAGAAGTAACAGAATCTTAGGGTCCACCAATTGAACCAGAATCTGAATTTTTATAAGATTCCTAGCTGATTTGTCAGCAGATTAAAGCATAAGAAACACTGATACAGCAGTGTCTCTTACTTGTTATAAACATTTATATTAGCTATCAATATATTTTCCTTTTTTTTTAAATTTTACTTTACAGTACTGTAGTGGTTTGCCATACATCAACATGAATCCACCACAGGTGTACATGAGTTTGAGTTCCCAATCCTGAAGCCCCCTCCCACCTCCCTCCCCATACCATCTCTCTGGGTCATCCCAGTATGCTTGAGAGAGTCAGTTTCTAGGTAGGTTGATAAGAAGTCTGAGGTCCCCAAGGAGGAGAGAGATGTCTGGAATTTTAAAGAAGGAAGAAAGGACAAACATCTAGAATTTTTTTTCCCCCTCTTCCTTAGTCTTAGTAACTTTTTTTTTTCCCTTTAAACCAGAACTGGTGATGACTCAACAAAACAACTCAGTTTAAACTCTGTACTAAGGATTATATAACAGCAATGTATCCTGCTTGAGAACAGATTCTCCTTCCTGAAAACCTTCTGACTAATCCTGTTATCTTAAAATGTATCTTATGGGAGTGGGTCTGGTAAGATCTTTTCATTGTTAGATTCTAATCCTGTTATCTCAAAATGTAAATTGCAGAAATGGGTCTGGTACGATCTTTACAACTTTGATATATTCTTTTGATTTATTGTAATAACTAATCAAAAAGCTACATAGTTCCTTGCTAAGACTAGGAGGGGGGCNCTTATGGGAGTGGGTCTGGTAAGATCTTTTCATTGTTAGATTCTAATCCTGTTATCTTAAAATGTAAATTGCAGAAATGGGTCTGGTATGATCTTTACAACTTTGATATATTCTTTTGATTTATTGTAATAACTAATCAAAAAGCTACATAGTTCCCTTGCTAAGACTAGGAGAGGGGCACTTCTGATGCCTATGTCAGAATCTTTCTCTGTCCCTTTCACTGTAATAAAACTTCTGCCACACAAGAGCTCTGAGTGGTCAAGCTTGGTCTCTGGTCCTGAAGCTAAATCTTCAGAGATCACAAATCCGACTTCGTTCATCATAAGTTATCATCTTGGGGGCTTGTCCGGGATTTTCAGGACAAGGTAAGAACACTCAGAGGTCTAGCCTGTCTGCTTTCTCAGTATACACATTTTCTGTCTTACTAACTCTATGATGTGCTTGTCTGTGTGGATGTAGAATGAGAGAAACATACCAAAATGAGTACGAAATGAGCCTTGAGCCCTGTTCTGCAGTTTTGCTGTGCCTATAATGACTGAAGGCAGCCCCCTTTGTTGGGGATTTATAATGACCTGCCAAGGCCAGGAGACACCCAATGTCCCTGCGAGAGGAGCAATCAGAAATGGGCAAAGCGTGTAGGCTAAACTTTCCTTTTTCAATCAGCTTTTCCTGGTCTGTTTGACCATTTCATAACTGTGTGGGAAATTAGAACTACTAACCTAATTATAGGATCATAGACTTGCAGTGGACTTGTGACTCATGCTGTTAATTTGTACTTTTACTTAGACCCCACGCTTGGTAGTCATGGGAACCTAGACTTGCTTAGAAGAGCGTCTAGGAGCTAAGTGAAACTAGTGAGTCCTTGTTGTAGCTGTGCTTCCAAACTGTGTGGATGGAAGAGCTGTTAGTGAGCATAAGGTTTCTGAGAACATAGGTCAGGAATCCCAGTTTGGAGTACAGGGGGACTCTTCCTTTGGTAATACAAGCTCTTAGCAGACCAGATAAAGCTCTCCAGTAGCTTAGTGATGTGGCAATGACTCCTCGTTTCTACTGAAGTCAGGATTGTACTCAGTGAATGGGCACATGGCAGATGGACGCTTCCGTTAGTAGTCCTAGCTTGGGAAACATTCCAGGAAACTACTCTGTTACGCCCTGGGTGTCATCAGAGGGATAGGGCAAATCAAACAAAGACCGTGGTGGTATGGAACTAGAAATCAATTTGAGATGCCATCTGGTATACCCCTGGTGTGTCTTCACCCAGCCTTGTTCATAGAAGTGGAAGGGATGAGTAAGGCACCGGCGTCAGTAAGGGACAAACTAAGTCTGGCCAAGGAAGGAAAGCTTTGGTGGAAAGTCTATCTCCACTCCCATCTAGAATAGGAGGGACGCCTCCAACAGAAAGAACCAGAGACCCTGGTTGCCACTTTTTTCTCTCTTACAGATGGGAGCTACTCAAAGCTCCAGACTCATACCCTTGGATCGTGTCCAGAAAAACTGGGATAAATTTGACCCCTAGNCGCTTGGTAGTCATGGGAACCTAGACTTGCTTAGAAGAGCGTCTAGGAGCTAAGTGAAACTAGTGAGTCCTTGTTGTAGGTAGCTGTGCTTCCAAACTGTGTGGATGGAAGAGCTGTTAGTGAGCATAAGGTTTCTGAGAACATAGGTCAGGAATCCCAGTTTGGAGTACAGGGGGATTCTTCCTTTGGTAATACAAGCTCTTAGCAGACCAGATAAAGCTCTCCAGTAGCTTAGTGATGTGGCAATGACTCCTCGTTTCTACTGAAGTCAGGATTGTACTCAGTGAATGGGCACATGGCAGATGGACGCTTCCGTTAGTAGTCCTAGCTTGGGAAACATTCCAGGAAACTACGCTGTTACGCCCTGGGTGTCATCAGAGGGATAGGGCAAATCAAACAAAGACCGTGGTGGTATGGAACTAGAAATCAATTTGAGATGCCATCTGGTATACCCCTGGTGTGTCTTCACCCAGCCTTGTTCATAGAAGTGGAAGGGATGAGTAAGGCACCGGCGTCAGTAAGGGACAAACTAAGTCTGGCCAAGGAAGGAAAGCTTTGGTGGAAAGTCTGTCTCCACTCCCATCTAGAATAGGGAGGGACGCCTCCAACAGAAAGAACCAGAGACCCTGGTTGCCACTTTTTTCTCTCTTACAGATGGGAGCTACTCAAAGCTCCAGACTCATACCCTTGGATCGTGTCCAGAAAAACTGGGATAAATTTGACCCCTAGAATTTATAGAAGACACATCTTTCTTTTGCAAATATGCATGGCCACAATATCCGCTGGAGGGTAGCAGATAATGGCAGGTTAAGGGTCGCTTAATTAAGATACTGTTTTACAACTAGACCAGTTCTGTAGAAAACAAAGGAAATAGGTAGAAATGCCTATGAGTTACTCTTTTTTGCTCTGCAAGACATGTCAGACAGAAGTCCTAAGACAGACAAATCTCCCAAGGGTACAGATTTGGGTGTAAAGCCTTCATCTCCCTCCTGTTCTCTTACTTTGCTTCTGCCTCTGTATCTGGGGCTCGCAACTGAGCAAGTTAAGGATCAAGGAACCCCTCCAGGAAGGCTTGCCTCAGTCTCGATAGAAGTTCAAATACTGTTCCAATGAAGACTCAGACTAGTCTGGTTTCAATAGGAAATCAGGCAGTCAAAGGAGAGAANCATCTCCCTCCTGTTCTCTTACTTTGCTTCTGCCTCTGTATCTGGGGCTCGCAACTGAGCAAGTTAAGGATCAAGGAACCCCTCCAGGAAGGCTTGCCTCAGTCTCGATAGAAGTTCAAATACTGTTCCAATGAAGACTCAGACTAGTCTGGTTTCAATAGGAAATCAGGCAGTCAAAGGAGAGAAGGCACAGACAACAAAAACTAAGGGTCAAATACAAGACAGAGAAAACGATGAGACAGAGGACGAGAAAGTGGATGAGTGTGAGAAAAAGCAGATTTCTCTAATCTATCCCTAGGCACATATGTGAAGGATAGTTGGAGAGGAACAGCTACACGTTTTACTGCCTCTTCAGGAGGCACTCACTGGAAAAAAATAACCAAGCAATAAAAATTCATAAGCCCTTACCTTACTCAGAGTTACAACAGATAAAGAGAGATCTGGGAGACTATCTAGATGATCCAGAAAAGTACATAGAAGCTTTCACAGGACTAACTTTACTTTATGAGCTTACTTGGAGACATGCAATATATGTTTTTGGACAGACACTGATTTCTGACTTGAGAGTTCGAGTTTTTGGGGAAGCTACTGCTTTTGGAGACACCTCTCCTCCCTACCGGTAGCCAAGTGGTTTCCATAGCAGAGCCAGACCGGGATTATAACGAAGAGAAAGGGATATGTTGCATTATTGAAGGGCTTTCAGTTCCAGTTCCAGTTCAGTCGTTCAATCGTGTCTGACTCTTTGCAACCCCGTAAATCGCAGCACACCAGGCCTTTCTGTCCATCACCAACTCCCAGAGTTCACTCAGACTCACGTCCATCGAGTCAGTGATGCCATCCAGCCA
>SJYA01012126.1:0-11421 GCA_006410615.1 Neotragus moschatus
TGCTGCCATCCGACCACCTCGTCCTGCCAAGGGCCTTTAACTCACACTCTCCCGTCACGGTATTTCTGTCACAAGCCGAGCCCCTGCGCTTCCTGCGTGACACCCCAGTGTCTTCCCAGGAGGGCAGGTGGATCCACCCTTATTTGCCCGGAAAGTCCTGTTCCAAACCCGCTGTCTCCAGCCCTTCCTTTAGAGCACTTATCTCCATCTGATAAGCCCTGTTTGTTTACTTGCTTACTGTCTCTCGCCTCCAGCAGGGCAGAGCCTTGTCTGTTCTGCTCACACCACTATTCCTAGTGCCTGAAACAGCGCCTGGCACTGGGGGGGAAGAGCTGAATTGCAGGAAAGAATGGAGAAGGCATGATGGCGCTAAAAACAATTTCGAAGCATCTCAACCCTTCTACAGATATCCCCCGGGGAGCGCTGAGGCCTGGAGTCAGTCGCTCAGTTGCGTCTGACTCCTTGTGGCCCCCTGGACTGTAGCCCACCAGGCTTCTCTGTCTCTGGGAGGCTCCAGGCCAGAATGCCGGAGTGCATTGCCTTTCCCTTCTCCAGGGCATCTTCCCGACCCCGGGATCGAACCCAGGTCTCCGGCGTGGCAGGCAGATTCTTTTCCTCTCTAAACTCTGCCTCCGCACTTGCAGAGGGCGGGTGCGTGCTCTCCCTACTCTGGTGCTGATTACACAGCGACACACGGTCCAGTGTGGACACAGCGGTGAGGGAAGCTGCCCAGGTCAGCTGGAGAGAGCCTCTCTCTGCCTCGCAAGGGGGGTTTCCGCCACCAGCAGAAAACCCTTCGCATAGGGCCACACGGTGACAACGCAGCCTCCTGATTAAATCTCTTCTGCCTCTATGCCTTCTTAGGGGGAAATGAGAATCATTACTTTGATGACAGACCAAATGAAAAATAATTCAGTCCTGCTCACAGGAAGTGAGCCCTACGCCCGACTTTCACCCTTCATCTTCTCCCCTAAATGACCCGTCTCTCTTACCAAATCGCGTTTAGATTCTCCCAGTGCTGTGCTCCAATACTCCAGCCACCTGATGCCAGGAGCCGACTCCCTGGAAAAGACCCTGATGCTGGGGAAGATTGAAGGCGGGAGGAAAAGGGGTCGACAGAGGATGAGATGGTTGGCTGGCATCACTGAATCCACGGACATGAGTTTCAGCAAGCTCTGGGAGTTGGTGATGGACAGGGAGGCCTGGCGTGCTGCAGTCCACCGGGTCACAAGGAGTCGGGCACGACTGAGTGGCTGACAGCAACGTGCTGAAGAAAATGCAGCTGGCTTTCGTGTCTGCAGGTGTTGCTGCGGGGAGTGCTAGTTTTATGCTACAATTTTTGCCGTCAGCAAACAGTCATGGCCAGTGAATTCCAGGCCAGTCCCTAAGCCTGGGTCAACTTCCTCTTAACCCACTGGTCAGGAGTGAAGGCTCTTTTTCCTTCTCCTCTTGGTTTTGCATTTACCATATTAAGGAGGAGCGAGGATGGCCTAAGTAAGTTCAAGCCACAGGTAGCTAAAAGGTCTCAATTCTATAGGCCAGAAATAGCTTTCGCTCGGAGTCCTAACTCTATGGGCTGTGAAGCCTTTTGGTGGAGGTGGAAGACTGTACACGTCGCTTTTTGTCTCACATCCTGTTCTCCGCTGCTGCCTGACAGTGGCACCAGTGAAGGGGAAACCTGTATCTTTGGCTACAAAAATGCAGATGTGACTGGGGTCACCCGGCAGACAGAAAACCTGAAAACTCCCAGGGTCTCTGCGACTCCGATTTCCAACATCCCTGCCCGTCAGAGGGGGAACCCGGGTCAAGCCGTCTGCTGCAAAGCTCAGGTGCTGCTACGCATGCAAGCATCCTGACGTCCCTGCCACCCTGATGCTTTCACGGAAACATGCTTATCCTCTGAGTGGTGCAGGGGGCAGGGAGGGAGACAGAGGAAGAGAAAGAATTTCCACGGAAGGCCTGCATATGACTCTTCTGATGCTATTCGCAGTTATGATTTGCAAATTACTTTTCAAAATTACTTCTCTCAAAATACCCTGACACCTGGCCACAGGCTGCCAACCTAATGCTAAAATAGGCACCTTGACCAGCTCACCCCCAGATTTCACCACTCAGCTGCCTTTGACCACAGATGATCTCTGCCAAAAGAAATACAAACAGCTCTGGGAAATGATTACAAAAGTTGGGATGGGTCCAAGCTTTTCAAAAGTGACGGTCGGTTGTTTGGAATATCCCATGGCCAGGACGTTTTTCTCAACAAGTCAGCTCTGTGTAATGAAAGCAATTAGGAGAAATGCAGATGGGCCCACAACTCTCTCTCTGCCTAATATGGGAATAATAATTAACTGCCCAGAATCAGAGTGCTGGCTCACAGCTGATGATTCACCTTTCAAGTTGTGCAAAGAAAAGGTCAGACCTTTTGTAAAGCAATTTAATGGCGTGTTTCACGAGCCGTAAAAATCTCTGCTCCCTTTGACACAGGAAGCTTACAGCTGGAAACCGACCTTCAGTGACGAGCCAAGAGATGTTCCCTACAAAATCTGAAACAACCTAAACGTCCAATAACAGGAAATCTGTTAATTATGGTGCCCGTTCCTTATGAACCATTACAGAGCCATTAACGGGAATTAAGAAGAGTGTCATGATATGGGGATGATGCCGGGGTCAACTTTGCGGTCGGACACGGTAAACCCATACGGGCTCCCGGCTCGAGGCAGAAGTGCAGGCCCTCCAACAGGAACCCGGGTGCAGGCCCCTCCCACTTCCGGGCCCGCCCCCTACAGCCACCGCACACTCTGGGAGGCCAATAAGCTCTCCCTAGTCTCGACTTTGGATCCTGGACCCAAAGGGAGGAAAGTCCACAGCGGTGAGACCTGTTCTGACGTTTGTTTCTCAAAAGCAGACTTTTCACGCCCGGGGAAGAGCAGCTTCCTCCGGGACCCATCCACCGCTCTCCTCCTTGGGGAGGTGCAGAGGAGGGGATGCAGAGAGCGGGTTCATCGGCTTCATCGTCTGTATGGACAGGGCAGGAAGGGGCAGTGCGGGGAGGGGCCCTGACACCATAGTGGCGTCCACGCAGAAGCTGGTCACCAGTGTTTCCACATGAAGCGCGACCGTGTGCACCTGCTAAAAAAGCACCAAGGATGGGGGACCCACTAAATTCTGGAGGTTTGTCTCAGCGTCTTGAGCTCTTTGATCTCAGGTATCTTAGAAGAACGCCTATGGCTCAGCCAAGGCTTAGGAAACCCAGACACAGTCATCCTGGTGTGTCAGTAAATGAGAGTCCCTGTTGACGTCACTGATGGATGTGACTTACACAGTTTCAGACGAGTGTCTTTCCACTAGCTCTTCAAAGGGAACACTTGAAATTCTCCGGGACCTCTTCTTATCCGTGGAGCTCTTCCTGAGCCATCCTGCCTCTGTTGCTCAAAATCTGCTGTGACCTTGGGCCAAGGAGACACTGGTGCTGGCCCTCTGCAGAAAATGTGCTTCTCCCGCTAAAATGGCCACTTAAGCAAGAATGTGGAAATGATTTATCTCGCAATGTTTAGAGCTGATCTTCCTGCCAGCTATGTCAGGACCGCACAATCCGTCAGGGACAAGTGGTGACACGCTCCCAAACAAAGAAGCACGCTCTAATGGCGCAAGTGTTGAGTATCTAACACACCCAAACCACCTTAATAAAAGTTACATTACCCACACCCCAAAGAACACAACCACCACCAATAAAAACACAAAAAGAAAAGGAAATATTTTTTTTTTGGTCCACACGGCATGCGGGATCTTGGTGGTGCTAGTGGTAAAGAACCCACCTGCCAATGCAGGAGATGTAAGAGACACAGGTTCGATCCCTGGATGGGGAAGATCCCCTGCAGAAGGGAATGGCAGCCCTTCAGTGTTCTTGCCTGGAGAATCCCACAGACAGAGGAGCCTGGCAGGCTACAGTCCCTGGGGTCGCAGAGTCAGACACGACAGAAGCGACTTAGCAGCAGCAGCAGCAGCAGCAGGCTTACTAGAAGGGTGTGGAATAGTGAATGAGTGAATGTACAGTTAAAGAACAGAAACGCGGTTTGCAACGTGAGGCTGTGTAAGCACGCCGACCTGCCTTCACGAGTCAGAAGACAGGCCCCACCCCAGAGAGGACGCTGCAGAAACTCCGTATTCACAACCTGGGTGTTAAAATTCAGGCACAGACGCTGCCTGTAAAAGGCAGAGACAACATTAAAAAACCAAACAGGGGCTAAGGAGACCATCTCTGTAGACTGGGTCACGTTCGAGTTCCACAAGGCTCTTGGTCAAAGCCACCACCAGCCCTTGAGCACACTCCCAGCCCCCAGCCAGTCCCACCTAAACCTCCTGCGCCCCTAATCCACCGTCGCAGCTCTGAGCAGGAGTGGGCTCCGAGGCTGCTCGGGGACGCCCACCGTCACCCCTCCTAGGGTCCCCTGTAAAGCGCCCCGCACCCCCGCCCAGCTCAGGGCCCCGGCCCCTCCTCCCAGCACGTATCACAGTCCAGTTTCCTCGTTTGCTTCCATCTGTTACTCTCACGGGTCACTCCCTGGAGAGCAGACCCTTGCTGTCCTGGTTTATCAGCGTCCTCCAGCACCTGACACAGTGCCTGGGACCTGGCAGATATTCAAACTCTTAAGAATGAGTGAATGACTGAAAGAATACTGGGTCTGAGGGTGAGGTGAACAGCTTATCAGGAGCACCAGGAAGAGCTGTGCAAACATGCTCTCAGACTGCTTACTCTCCACCGCTATCTGTCTTTAAGTGAGATTTAGAAAGAGGCTTTCTAAGTAATTAACTTTATTCTCTATGGAGGAACCATCCAAGTCTTCCCCCTGAAGGCGGATTCTAAGAAACATGTGAACAGTTCAAAGTGCTCTCAAATTTAAGGTATGGCCTACATTTAACGTATGGCCTACATTCCTACATGTGTATGTATTTTTTAAAATTAACGTACTAAAACCTGCAAGATTCCAGCTATAGCATCACCTGCAAGTGTATTCAACTTACCAAGTAAGTATAAAGGTCCTGCCCCACTTCTCATTGTCACATGTATAGTGAGCATGCTCAATCCACTAACTCGACAGTGAGTCTGAAGAAACCCAAGATCTCTTCTTTTTGCCCTAACCCAGTGACTTTAGGGTACTCTAGTTTTTCATTATGTCTGGATTCTCAGGAAAGGATGTTCCCTAACGGGGCCTCTTCTGATCGGAAATGGGAGCTTTGCCACCAGCCTCTCTAACTCCACGGCTGGTTCAGCTCTAGCACCACCGAGCGCAGGGCATGCACCCGGCGTTCCCTGGACTATGGATGGAAAGCAGGGAAAGCATTTAGGGGACATAGTGGCACTGCGCCAAACTAAGCACATCACTCCAAATTAAAGAAATGGGTTTTTTTGCCCCAGCTGGTGGTTTAGTTCCCTGACCAGGGACTGAACCTGGGCCACCTCAATGAAAACCCCAAGTCCTAACCACTGGACTGTACAGATGGATGGATGTGAGAGCTGGACCATAAAGAAAGCTGAGCACAGAAGTGATGCTTTTGAACTGTGGTGTTGGAGAAGACTCTTGAGAGTCCCTTGGACTGCAAGGAGATCCAACCAGTCCATTCTAAAGGAGATCAGTCCTGGGTGGTCATTGGAAGGACTGATGCTAAAGCTGAAGCTCCAATATTTTGGCCACCTGATGCGAAGAGCCAACTCATTGGAAAAGACCCTGATGCTGGGAAAGGTTGAAGGCGGGAGGTGAAGGGGACAACAGAGAATGAGATGGTTGGACAGCATCACCGACTCCATGGACATGAGTTTGAGTAAGCTCTGGGAGTTCATGACGGACAGGGAAGCCTGGCGTGCTGCAGTCCATGAGGTCGCAAAGAATCAGACTCAACTGAGCGACTGAACTGAGCTGAACCAGTGGACTGAGGGAATTCCCAAACATAATTTTGAATTGCATGCATAGCATACATTCTATCAGAGGTTTTGTCCTTTATGCTTTATCTCTTCCATGTTGCCAGGCACTTCACATTTATACTTTTCAGTGGTGAATATTTCATCTGATAAATCCCGTAATTTTTTCTTTTTAATGCTCCTTCCGCGGGACACGAGGCGAGACTCGTGTGTAGGGAGACCATCAAAAGGAACACCACTGACATCTATCAGACTCTAAAGCAAATTCTTGGACTGAGGGATCCAGTCGGAGAACACGAACATTTTCTCATCTAGATCACATTTCGACTCAGACTTCGGCTTTGTTCTCAGAAGCATGAGTAATCTGGGTGTTCCTCGAAATGCAGAATGAGTATAAAAACACTATGGTTTTTGTTTACGTCAAGAAAAGCAGCAGAGAAACAGGAAAGGGGTCAGCCGTACCCAGTGGCTGGTCCACCCAGCCGGGAGTTGATGGGGAGTCGTGGCGCTCTGGGACGGCTCACGAGCTATGCCCTCAGGACACTCACTTTCCTTAGTGCTTCTGCAGTGATTACTCATAAAACTATCCCGTACACCTTCTCTTCGGAAACCGGCTCCAGAGGTGCCGGCTGTACCCCGTGACGGCCACGACGTTACCGCCCTCATCCCTGCAGCCCTGGGCTCTGCTGTAGGCGTGCTGACCCGCTCGGCTTCCTGAATGCTAACAACACTGAAGGGGGTCTGAACTCACCACACCTGTGTAAGTCAGACACAATCCTTGCTTTTGCACTCAGCGAATCTTTACTTACCTACTGATCTGTTCTTTGACAGATCTCTTAGTCAGAACACATTTCAAAGAAGGTCAGGAGGTGAGCCTTCCAGGAAGGTCAAGTTCAGATCCTTCCCCTCCCTGAGGTCTAGCCACATTCAACTTGATGGAGCCTGCCCCGCCCAGCCCAACACTCTCACACAGGGCCACACTCCTTGCTGGATGTTTTGTATGTTTCTACTCCCTAAAGGACCAATCTCTACACGGGAATATTAAATAAATTTAACTGGAAGAAATAGAGTAAGAAACAGCCGTGGTGCACATCCCAAATCGCTCCCTTTGAAGGAGGTGGAGGAAGGGAGTCACGGCATGATATGACCGGACTGCACATCCCGGGGGAAACACCAGGGCCCGTGAACGCCTCTCCACAAGAGACGTGCGAGCCAAACACGGCTCATCGCGGGAGGCACACAGCGACCCGGGGTGATCAGGGAGCCAGCGCTCGGGGAAAGCGGGAAAGAAAGCCCAACAGAAGAGCTGACCGGACAAACAAAGTTTTGTCCAGTTGCTTTACAGTTTGCTTGTGGCTTCTAGTTACTACAAGTTGGTCAGTAGTGGAATTCAGCATAAACCATCTTTAAAGGAGTGCACTGAGACGCCCAGGAAGGTTTCTAACGCAAGAGCTCTTGAGGAGTTAAGCAAACTTTACACTTTTCTCCAGTCAGTGGACGACTCCACCCAGTTACCCACCACCAAGTTCAGGGTAACCTGTCTCCAGCCACGCGGCGTGCTCCACATACGCGACACTCCCACGTGGCTCTGGGTAGCTAGTGCATGCTAACAGCCTTGTGGAAAATAAAACGCAGGTGACACGCAGCTCCAGCGAGGACAGAAACTAGAGCAGGCCTCCGGCTATGTTGCACAAGAGTGTTAACGAGCGCAACACATCCCTCTGCTGCAGACAGAGGCTGTGCACAAGTACGAGCTTCCATCACACTCTTTAATGTTCATGTGGTTAGAGAGAAAACCCATTCAGTACCACGTAACAACTCTAAGTGGGAAAAGAATTTGGAAAAGAATAGTTATGTGCGTATGGAGGGCTGGATCCCACTGCTCTACAGCTGAAGTAACACAACATTGTGAACTGAATGTGTTCCATACAAATAAAACCTTTCAAAAAGACAAACTTAAAAAAAAGAGAGAGAGAGAACCATGTTGGTTCACTCTCTTTAATAATTTTTTTTCCTTCAAAAAGGTACAGGATTCACTGTCACACACAGAACCATGCTACAGCTATTCTAGAATTCAGAAGAGCTCTGAAGAAAGCCCAAGCGCGCTGTGATATGCTGTCTCTGTGTGTCTCAGAGGAACGAGGACACACGTCCGACAAAGACCGGAAGTGGCTGGATTAGCACAGTAACAAAGATCTACCAACAATCATGAAGGTGAATATATATTCCGCAGTAGCTCCACATGGAACAAATACTATTCCAACTAAATTGTGAGGGTTAAGTTTAAAGAAACTTTGTATTAGCTTATTTTTAAGCAGATAGTAATATTCCAACTAGAGCGACCACGTACCAGTCTCTCTGTAACTTAAGGTCGAAGCTGCTTTTGTTTCTGACAACACTGACACCTTAGGAAGCTTTGGCCACTTCCCTTTTGTTGTCTTTTGCAGAGCTTTAATCTCTACATGTACGTGTATCAATGTAGACAAATTAGAATGCACAAATACACAAAGCCTTGGGGAGAAAACCACCCACAATCCCATCAGCCAGACGGGACACAGCCAGCCCTTCCAGCCTTATCTCTGTGTGCTCGTTCTTATAAAAAGAAAACCGGAATGATCCTATACCTTATTTTACAGCTCCTTGCTTCTTTTTTTAAGAAATTGAATCAATATTGAGCATTCTCCCATTTCTATAAAATCACTTTTTTAAGCGCTGTGCGGCTTACAGGATCTCAGTTCCTTAACCAGGGGTTGAACCCAGGTCACGGCACTGAAAGCACAGAATCCCAAGCACTAGGCCACCAGGAACTCCTCACAAAATCACTTTTAATGACTGCACGCTAGAAACAGAGAGGGCTAGTCAGCTTGTGTGCACGTCTAGAATGCTTCCGTCTCCCACTTACAAACGTGCTGGGGTGAGATCACTGCCACATCCACAGTACTCCCACAGAATTCACCCCAGGACTGTAACCGGTAGCTCAAATGCTCTATGAATATTTTAAGACTTTTGATATAACTGACCTCCAGCAAAATTATACTAATTTAAACATCTGGCTGTATGGGAAAGTTTAGTCCATTTCAAAGGGATGGGACATTAACGGTGTGTTTAACTTGCATAATGTCTTAAATCAAAACACAGGAGAAACCCATTAACAAAAAATGCCAATAAACCTTCAAAATAACCATGAAAATGCAGAGTAAAAGGACTGAATTTCCCTTTAATCAACATGGCCACATTTCTCAGAAAGAACTATCTGGAGTTGGTGAGACTGGGCATAACCCGGGCACTTTCCGACAGTGAAGCTGAGAGAGCACGCTCACACGTTTCTGGAGGCGAACTCAGCAGGATCAGAGCCTTGAGAATGTTCACACTCTAACCTGTACTTACAGGCTCAGTGCCGTAAAGTCATCAGAGACAGGCCCAAGCAGCTGGACACAAAGGCACCCACAGCTTCATATACTTCCCCATCACAACAGCGAAAACTTACCAGCAACCAGCAACAGGGAAGCAGCAAGCCAGGTCTTTAAGAACACACAGAAAAATCACACNTTACAGGCTCAGTGCCGTAAAGTCATCAGAGACAGGCCCAAGCAGCTGGACACAAAGGCACCCACAGCTTCATATACTTCCCCATCACAACAGCGAAAACTTACCAGCAACCAGCAACAGGGAAGCAGCAAGCCAGGTCTTTAAGAACACACAGAAAAATCACACGAGGGACAAAAGCCACACAGGCAGAGGGGAAACCGAAATACGACAAAGCGCCAATGAAAAAGGCTCTGAATGTTGCTTTTTCTTGTCTCTTCCAACTTCTCAGCAATGAACATCTGTTATCTTGATAACCAGAAAAAGCAAAAGAAACATATACATAAACTTTTTTCTTTTGGTAAAGGTAAAAATGCTACCAAATCCTCTTTCCGTTCTAGTTTTACCTTCTGCATCTTGGCTCATCCTGTTAACGGACTCTGTGCACCTACAGGGTTATAACTTAAAATATGTTTGCTTCTAAATGCTGTCCCGTGATCTCTGGAGAGTTCATGAGAGTATTTAAAAGTTGCTTTTCTTTAGGATGAGATGATTTATATGAGCTCTTAACAGCATAGTAACTTTGCAATTAAGGCCCACCTATGGCACGTGTGGCAATAAAAGATGTTTTCCTCGTGTAAAGACGATGAGGTGTGACAGAAGGTTGGATACAAGGGCGAGAATTAGTTACTTATTCTCCAGCTCACTGCCCTGTGCAGCAGACATCTGGAAACAGAGCAAGGAGAGGGGATGGGGAAGAGGCCTTTGGGGATACTTGTTTATTCGCTAGAAACACTCAGAAGCTGCCCTGAGATGCTGGTGTAAAACCTAGAGTCGCAAACGCCCATTTCTCTCCCTCATTCCCGCTAAGGGATAAGATCCAGGCAGACACACAAGACACTCCATCATTCAGGGAAGGTATGCTCCTCACTTTCCGGAACACATTTTTCAAGTTACCAGTTGGGTTTTAGTGGGTCCCCTCCAGCACCTTTTCAAAGATGAAATAAAATATATCAGAGGGCAATAAAAAAGTGTGTGTGTGTGTGTGTGTGTGTGTGTGTGTGTGTGTGTGTGCACTCAGTCATGCCCAACTCTTTGTGACCCTGTGGACTGTCGCCCGCCAGGCTCCTCGGTCCGTAAGATTCACCAGGTAAGAATACTGGAGTAGGTGCCATTTCCTCCTCCAGGGCATCTTCCTGGCCTAGGGATCGAAGCCCTGTCTCCTGCATTGCAGGCGGATTCTTTACCACTGCCCTGGGAAGCCCAATACTGAAGACATGTTGCGAGAAAACTGTATCTGCTATTTGATTTGTGTTATAGGTGATGGACGGTGCCGTCACAGGGAGAGTTTGAAGGCTTCTTCTATTCTAATGTAGTGGAGAAACAGTAAAACAACATTCTCCCCCACCCCTGATCAGACTGAAACCCCAGATGAAGTATTCCTGGAAAGTATGAAAAAGTAACGTGGGGCAGAAGGATCCCATAGTTATGCCCTAACCTAACCTGAACCCCAAACCACAGGAAGTGTTGGCAGCTTGGCCACACGGAGCCCTGATCTGTTTGTTGACACTTGGTTCCCCTGTGACACCGTAATTACACAGCCTGGGGCGCCGCAAACCCCAGGCTCTCTGCGCCCCACTCCTGGCCAGACTGCTCCCTTCAAAGCCTCCCTTTGTGAACTCCAGACGCACAGCCCAGATGAAACGCTCCAACCCAACCTCCTGCGTTCACTGCAACCTCTCTACCCGTGGCCTTTCAAGAGGAGGTTTTTCTCCACTCACTTAACACCTGCGGGGCACCTGCCACGGGCCGGCCCCGGGGCAGGGACGGAGTGACCGGCAGGGCCCATTAGCCTGTGCTGGGCTCCCGCAGGGACACACATCTGCCTGCCGGGGGGCAGGGGCAGACTCTGAGAGAGGCGGCCGCCGCGGGCTGGGAGGGCCCCACAGGAAGTTTGGGGTTTACCCTAGCCGAGGAGCGAC